>JAOTOM010004283.1:0-256620 GCA_034440615.1 Ashinkailepas kermadecensis | reverse complement strand
CCAAATTTCCTTTCTCGACACTAACGGTCAACAGTGACCTGACCAATACAACATAACTTTTCATTAAACCGATGGCAGCTCCTATTATCCTCCCATACAAATGGGCTCACCCTACCCAAACTAAAAGTTCCGTTTTGTATGTTCAATTGCTGAGAGCAATGCGTCTAGGTTCTGATAAGGCCGCGCCCCAAAAAAGAGATCGACAAAATCCAATGTCTTTTCCTATCCAATGGCTATCCTCATAGCATGATACAGAATAACACAATTTCAAGTATTGACACACAATGCTAAATGCAGACGTCGCGCGACAAGTCAATACACCCACGATACAAACGCATCCAGCTCACATGGATCCGCAGACACCACATAAATTAGTTTGGCATTTATCGACGATTCTCTGACAAAAAAAAAGATAGCCACAGCCATCGCTAGGTCCACACTCAATGCGCGTAGCCTGGAAAAGCGCAAAACACTTTCGGAGACATTTACTAAATCTGCCCTCGACCCTCCACCATGCCTTGCAGGCAATAGAGCGTGCCAATGCTGTTTGCCCTGTCTCAAAGACAGATGTTACACCAAAAATGTGGTGTACAAAATTAAGTGCGAGCTTTGCGCCTAAGGGACAGCACTCATAACTTATATTGTGGAAACAGCACGCATGGTTAGGGACAGATACATGGAACACATCAGATATGCAAAGAACAAAACGAAAAACACCCCTTTTGGAGAGCATTTCCCCACAAATCACCCCGAAAACACCATGACTCCAACAACGCTCAGCAGCACAATCTTGCGGATTTGAAGACATGACAGAACTAAAAATTGCAGAATCCATTGAAACCAGGAACAAAAAGTCTCCCCTAAACACAATGCTTCATGGACCCTCATAAAACCAGTTCCCTATGCAATACGATACTGTACAGACACCACCTGCACTCGCCGACTTATTCGCTCCGTAACCACCCATCGGCACAATCACTCATCCCATCATTCACTCTTTCATCCGCACACGCGAACACTTGGAGAGCATTGACGTATCATGGATATGTGTGCATAGAGATGTATAGGGTAGATGTATAGAAAGGGTGTCTAGGGAAGGGACGAATATTATTACTCTTATCTCTCTCTCTCGTTATTCTCGTATCATATGTACTTGTTACAATGCCCATTTAAATATGGTTGATACTGGGACTTAGATGATGATTTCGTCAATATTGGTAGATGACCTGATATATATATATATATATATATATATATATATATATATATATATATATATATATATATATATATATATATATATATATATATATATATATATATATATATATATATATATATATATATATATATATATTCTCTATATAATATATCTATATATATAGCATTTGTGTAAAATCATGTGCATAAAATGTACCTGCATATTTATTCAGTCTCTGAAGAAGGGAAATGCTCGAAATATAAATATAATGGCAGATTTGTGATCCTATCTTACTTCATATGAGCACTTGGTTACTTTGTATAATCATCTTGAATTCGACAATACTCAGTACAGCTTTCCGCAACATTGTTGATGTGTGAACATAATGAATAAATAACCGTGATTGGTTGGTTGGTTCTTGGTTTTACGACACGTCGACCGTTGAGGCATACTAATCAAACTTATAATTGTAGCTCTATTTTTCTGCATTTAATTTTGCTGAACTTGCATCAGAAATATTGTGTGACAATTATTTAATAGCATATACAGTGGCTATATGTTATAATTCTAAGTATTTATATTATGCTTGAGGAACATCTTCCAGCTCCTGTTGCTTGCCTGTCAATCTGATGACTTTATTATTATCTAATGTAGGGGACTGGCATACCTGCAGATACAGGCTCTCCTTGATAGGCTGCAGGACTCATTCTTGGGTGATGTGAAACTTGAGAATATGGGAAGCCAACCAGATGAGAAAAACAGGTAAGAGCATATCAAGCCCCATGCACTTGATCACCCATAGTACATGCCTTGATCTAATAGCACACATGATTGTGACTAATACATCATAGGTGTTTCTGAAATGGTTGGGATGGCATGACACATGAAGGACTCAAATGGATTGAGTGGCATACCACATTGTGTTCCATGCTAAATGTGTGATTATTAGGACAGAGTAAACATTTGGAGGGGGCATGTTCCCTCCGAAAAGCATACAAAGTTACACAACCAATAGTCATGCATAACACACACATGACTCACCTATATCTATCCCACTTCATCTACCCAATTTTCCATCTCCCCATTACACATCAGGAATTTATCCACCCTACTTTTAAACACATTCAAAGGAAGACTCACATTACCATGCATACCATTCCATTGATCAACTACTCTTGACTGAAAACATGTTAACATTTAACTGTCTTACACTTACTTCACTTTAGTATTTGCTTAATACATGAAACAATTTGAAACAATCATGATTATGTGGTAAAACACCAACTTTTTTACATGAATACAGTTGTCATAATTCAAATAAATGCAGACAATGCTATTTGTTGTATTCAAATTCCTCAAATGAACAATGCATCCAGGCAAGAGGTATAGAGAAGACAGATTCCTGTGATTAACTCAGTTTGGTGGTTATCTACATAAATATTTATATTATGATATGGCTGTGGACACACACCATACATATTGTATATAACCACAGAAGTTAAACATCATACATATAGTGTTCAACCCAACAGGTTATACACCAAACACACCAGACTCTGGTTCTTAGCATTCTGTTCCAAACAATGGAAGCAGTCAGCTAGATCCTGGGCCACTACCAACCATTGAGTGACATCACTGATGGTTGGATGTTATGCAACATTATATACTTATACAAATACATAATGGCATATATATGACTACAGTCACATAAATAATCTCACAATTGCATCCCAAAACCCTGACCTTGACCAGGTGGCAAAGGCACGTCTCTGTGAAGGATGTGTGCATACCTAGCCCCACATAGCAGTTTTATTTAGCCAGTCACTTTTCCAAATGGAAAATATTCTGGCATGTGGGAAGCTCGATTGCACCCATCCCTCCCCTCTGCCACTATCAATACATTTTTTTAGCTGAAGGTGCCTCTGAGTGGAAAAGGTCTCACTCAAAAATATTCTGCACCCCTGTAATGCCACCCAGTCAGTGAACCTGCCATCATGCATGCCTACCGATGACTTTTTTTTAATAGTAAACGACGCCCTGAAGTCATGTCAGTATGACTTCAGGGCGTCGTTAGCTCAATGGTTAAGCTGAGCGTCTGGAGAGCCAGAGGTACTGGGGTTGATTTCCCGCTGCATCCAACCTTCCTGCCAGGGTGAGGCAGGCAACACCATATGGCCTGAGCTGCTGAGTTTGTCATAAAGTCACAACCACCACCACTGCATGCCTACTGAGTCTGTGTTCATGCCCTACATTGTTTCAGATGATTAGGAATCAAAAGTATTTTATAGTAAGCATAGATGGTGCCAGCTCATTGCTGATGGTGCATCCAATGCTGTCTTCAAGGCCTAGAAAATAGAGTATTTGGCTAATACATTGACATGTTGGAAAACACAATCATAATTATATACTGCAACATTGCATTTAAAAAAAACATGAATAGTCATCATAATTCAAATAAATGCAGGTATATTCTTCATTAGTTTCCTTGAATGAACACTGCATCCAGACTAGAGGTATGGAGGACATATTACTGTGATGAATACAGTTTGGTAGTAACCTACTTAAATAATTATATTACAATATTACTAGTTTACAAATACATGCATCCCACTGTAAAACTAAGAAGAAAAGAATGTCATTACAGATGGCTATGCCAATTGCAACTTCATTATGACACATGTCTACCACTACGCAGCACAACAAATGCATGTATCGCAGTGTGTGAGAAAACATAGTTGAGACCAAGGTAGTATATGGAGGTAAAATCATAAGCATTTATGCATCCTTCTGTGCAGGTTGCCTTATGACAAGCACGATACGTCACCCGCTCACTCAGTCATTACACATGGATAGGTTCCACTTTCTGAACACTGAATTGACATCCCTCCATGCAGGGTATTGGTTAGGTTTCTATTTTTAATTTATATAATTTTCAGAAAATAAATTCCTTCACACTTGTCTAATTTTATTTTTCTCCAAAGGTACGCTAGGCTAGGTTATGCTAGGTTATGCTGGATTTTTTTTAAAAACATGTCTTTTTATGCCATGATACCTAACTCAGCCTCTTTTTGGCATTATTTTGCTCACAACATGAAAAGTAAGCATTTGCACAGAAAACAAGTGGTCTGGTCACATCATCTTAATCACCTTCAGAAACATGGCATTCTGAAGAAAAATGTATTAAAAAACCACCTTTTAAGACAAATTTCCCAGTGATGCCCTAAACAGAACATCATTAAGCTAACATCAGCTAATCCTTTCACGATTTTAAACATCACAAACAAGAATGACTCCGTAGTCTTTAATCACTTATACCTGATTAATTGCAGATATAATGCGACAAGCCACTCCATATTCATGATCGTAAACAATCATTAATTTCCAAAAGCGTGTCAACACCTTGGTCCTGTTCAAAAGTCCCGACTCGATGATCGCTTACGATCTTACCTTCTTCACTCACATTTTTTACTTTGCTTCCAGGTAATATTGAACCTCCCTTACAGGCATGAAAACGCCAGCCACCCCATCCCCTAAAACCGCAACAGTTCAAACACGTTCAACTAGTTGTTTCACCACCTTACACTGTATCTATTGGAAGGTCCTGCCATCTGTTGATACAGAGAAAAGCTTCCGTTACTGCCTTGAGCATACTTTCAATAAAGGCGGCAATTATTCCGCCTTGTTGAGAGCACGCCAACTATTGTTGAACTTCTTGATATTTGGATCTTGGACGTTGCGGTTTTGGACCTTCGGTCTTTGGACTTTTACGATCCTTGGATGTCCATTTTTTGGACTTTATTTACTTTGGACCTTCGGTGTTTGGACGTTATGATTCCTGGACTTTGCGTTCTTGGACTTTTTGTAATTGGACTTTTCGTCTTTGGATGTTAGTTTTTTGGATGTTTCGATACGGACCCTAGAGTTTTCGTTCCAGGAAATAAATAAGAACAATACCTGGTCTGATATGAATTATGACGACCGAATTTATGGGTAAATTTTAGATTCTCATACTAGATAATTATAATCCTGTTTTTCAATATATCAATAAATTAACGAATATTCATGTTTTGTGGGTCCTGAGGGAAGTGTCGAACGCCTGTCAGCGTTGCGCTAGCCCCATCTATGCTTACTATAAAATACTTCAGGTTCGACATTATCTGAACCAATATAGGGAACCGACAGGGGCATGGTAGGCACACATGGTGGTATGTTTCACTGACGGATCTGGATTTCGTTACGGGGGTGCGAGCTTATTTTTTAGGGGGCGCCTTTTCCATCCGAAGAAGCACCTTCGGGTAAAAGTTCGTTGAGTGTGGTAAATGGGAGGAATGGGTGTAGGAACAGGGGGCAAGGGGCCATGACCCTCCACCTTCTATGAAAGTTTAACATTAATGTTATGGCAATGCATGGAAAGAATGAACTTCAAAATGGATTTCCCCCCCCCGCCCTCCACTTTTTGAGACGTTCCTACGCCTCTGAGGGGAAGGATGGGTGCAATCGAGCTTCCCACATGCCGAGGACGTTCTCTATTCGGAGAAGCCTCTCCGGCTGAAAAATGTGTTGAGGATGGAGGGGGTGAAGGAGCTTTCAACCTTCACGGAAAGATCGTGCCTTTGCCGAAGGGGGAATAATGCATGGGAAATAAAAAGGAAATAATGCATTATTATGTTTCTTTGTTTAGAGCCTTTACTACCTGAACAAGCAACCATCTATGTCGGAGACCTTCATCGGGTTCCCAAGGGGAGGGAGGAGGGTGGCCGTCCCCTAGGGCCCCGCTGGATCTGTTAGGTAGCTGGATGCAATTAGATGGAGATGTGCCCCGTTGTCATACCAGTGGGTAGAAACAAATGAAAAAAGTTGAAAAATAGAACTTCGAAATGGAACACAGATGAACAATTATATGGAAGAAGTTAGGCAGAACTCAGCAATGGTAGAAGAGAACCTTCATGGCGATGCAAATTCATTTAATATGCACCAGAAGCCTGATCAGAAGGGTACGAGTGCCGATACTCGATTCGTACATGTTCCATCATTGTACATTGCGACTGTTGCAAAAATAAATGTTGCCACCCATAGGCCAAGTCATTGGAACATAATTTCGTCGAGGGAGAGGGCGCAGCACATGAAAGCAATAAGCGGGCACAAGTGGATTGGGGGCATACCACTAGTATCTCATGTTATAAGTTTATATTATTTAGAGGTGCAAAGGCCACATGGGGGGGGGGGGGTCATGCAAGTGCCCTCACAATGTCATATAAAGCTTCACCCCTGCCACCACGTATTGTCAATTCACTAAGCTGATAATTGCAGTGCCACCTTGTATATCTCATGCAGATGGTGCTACAACCTCCAGGTGTTTTGTCTTGCATACATTTGGAGAAGATTGTATCCGTTGAATTATGACCCTCGCAATGCTGATGACTCCCTAGTGTTAAAGTTGAAAATTGAGAGTGTATTCCAGCTCACCTCACCACACTAACAGACATTTCCTCGGGTAGCTCAGGCAAGTCTTTCAACGCCAGATTTAACCCAGATTTTTATCAGTTGATTGTGATATGCTTCCATCGCTCATTCTCGCAAAACGCCTTACTTACCTCGGGACGACGAGAAGAGGGAAATTCAATTTTTCCTAAAGAGGAGAACGTTGCTCGGCCTCCAACCAAATGCAACCAGTGTAGCAGACGCATAAAAAAATGCACTCCTCTTCACCAAATGTATTCCACAAGTTACAAGCATTTACAGACACAAAAGGTAACAGACGCAAACAGAACACATCAGTGCACATGCATATTTCACTGGCGGATCCAGAGGCGGGCGTGCACTGTGTGATCCCGTGCCAGGTCCAGATCGGTGAACGAAAATTTTCATATAACCGAGAAAAGTGCCGCATCGCAAAGGTTCATCCGTACCAACTCCAATCGGCCAAACGCCACCATCACGCCATCCCGCCGTCGGAATGTTTAGCGAAAGGTGTCCCCTGGACAGAATTGCCTTGAGCTGTTCGTGTATATCCTTCACTGCCCTCATCCCTGTTCTGGATCGACGATTCCACGGCAGACAATAATACTAAGCGAAGAATCAAATCAAATCAAGCAATCAAATGTTCGGTGAGAGGCCTCGCCCTCCTCTGTTGCATAAACCCTGGGATCAAGCTGCGAATTGGTCGAAAAGTCTCTCAACAGCTATCTGGATACAATATTCATTTGGTTCTTACGAGTGCTTATTTGCACCAACTTGCAATAATCTCAGAGAAAGGAAAATCGGACGACTCTTACCACCTTCACGCCAGCTTCAATGCTTTCCAGGAAAGACACCTATACACAAATCCATCAAATGTGTGCAACACAAGGCCATCATTGATCCTGCAGCTGGAACGACGTGCTTCGAACATGTGCTAGGCCTGTGTCGAGGCAGTCGCAGCACATTAAGAACATCAGGTGTTATAATAGCGCATGCCAACGACATGCCAGTATACTTTTGTCGTGAAGTGGTCTGTCACAGCCTATAATTAATCTTTGTGAGCCCTCTCTTCAGTTGTGCACAAAATGACACCGCTGTCCCACCACCACCTGCTGTCCCACTGCGGTCGGAGAGGTGGTTGTCGGGCAGCAGCTAATCTCGGCCAACCAATTGGCACCACTTGCAGGCCCATGCAGCAGATGCTGAAAGCACAAAATATGATTAGACCTTGTTGCCAAATATTCTCCACATTCTGCAAATGGATACAGGTCATTGTATTTGGGCTGGCAGACCAGACACTCTGAATTGTGCTGACAGGTGTGCATTTGGTGCACACAGAATCCCAACTCTGGACCTAGCCCCAGTCAAGGTCATGACAAGGCTGGCCCCATATCACAGCCAGGTAGACCAGCATGGCTGGCAAATGGAGGGGAGCTTCCCATGTGCCTGCTGGCAACACATTCCATATCACCATCAAAATGAGCATACCTCCAGCTGCCAACATCTGACATGAAACACCATCACATAATCAAACCACTTAGGGTGCCACTCAATAACAAAGCAATCAGACAAATATCACACATATCCCCATTGAGATGGGAATGATCGCCCATTTAGCACAGATCAGGCATATGACACCCCACTCCACCACAATTAAGACATGATGTCCTACAATAAGCTGCAATTGAGATTTTCACACTGTGCTCCTGACTGGGTTTGTGGGATGTGAAGCACCAGTAAAAACAGTATCTCAATCAGTGCTGTGGCACTGCATTTGAGAGGTTCAGAGATCATTAGCATTCTTTTTAAGGTTTCTGAATGGAAAGATGTGGTAATATGGTAGCAGGATTAAATATCCAGATTCTACCATCACCTATAGATCATCAATAACTTTCCAACATCATACAAACACCAGTTCCAAATTGGAAATGCTGGAGGCAAACCAAGGAATGTTACTAAACATCAAGACTGCAAAGTATGACAAATGGCTGACAACGCACAGCAGCCATGGACAAAAATCCAATAGGGAGATCAAATCCACCACCAAACGCAAAACAAACATGAGGTAAAAAAGTCACGAGGTTTGATCAAGAGGCTTGCTCCCGACGCCGTCTATAGACAGACAGACAGACAGCTCCCGACGCCGTCTATCCCTCGCTCCCGATGCCCTCTATAGACAGACAGACAGACAGCTACCGACGCCGTCTATCGCTCGCTCCCGACGCCCTCTATAGACAGACAGACAGACAGCTCCCGACGCCGTCTATCGCTCCCTCCCGACGCCGTCTATCGCTCCCTCCCGACGCCGTCTATCGCTCGCTCCCGACGCCGTCTATAGACAGACCGACAGACAGCTCCCGACGCCGTCTATCGCTCGCTCCGACGCCTTCTATAGACAGAAAGACCGACAGCTCCCGACGCCGACTATCGCTCGCACCCGACGCCGTCTATCGCTTGCTCCCGACGCTGTCTATAGACAGACAGACAGACAGACAGACAGCTCCCGACGCCGTCTATCGCTTGCTGGCCGGCCCGGACGGCTGCACCCGGGCCGTCTATCGCTCGCTCCCCACGCCGTTTATCGCTCGCTCCCGACGCTGTCTATCGCTTGCTCCCTACGCCATCTATCACTCGCTGGCCGGCCCGGGCGGCTGCACCCGGGCCATCTATCGCTCGCTCCGGACGCCGTCTATCGCTCGCTGGCCGGCTCGGACGGCTGCACCCGGGCAGTCCATCGCTCGATCCCGACGCCGTCTATCGCTCGCTCCCGACGCCGTCTATCGCTCGCTCCCGCCGCCGTCTATAGACAGACAGACAGACAGCATCCGACAACGTTTATCGCTCGCTCCCGACGCCGTCTATCACTAGCTACCGACGCCGTCCATCGACAGACAGACAGACAGCTCCCCACGCCGTCTATCGCTCGCTCCCGGCGCCATCTATCGCTCGCTCCCGACGCCGTCTATAGACAGACAGACAGACAGCTCCCGACGCCGTCTATCGCTCGCTCCCGCCGCCGTCTATCGCTCGCTCCCTACGCCGTCTATCGCTCGCTCCCGACGCCGTCTTTAGACAGACAGGCAGCTCCCGACGCCGTCTATCGCTCGCTCCCGGCGCCGTCTATCGCTCGCTCACGACGACGTCTATCGGTCGCTACCGACTGCCGTCTATCGCTCGCTCCCGACGTCGTCTATAGACACACGGACAGACAGCTCCCGACGCAATCTATCGCTCGCTCTAGCCGCCGTCTATCGCTCGCTCCCGACGCCGTCTATCGCTCGCTCCCGACGCCGTCTATAGACAGACAGACAGACAGCTCCCGACGCCGTCTATCGCTCGCTCCCGACGCCGTCTATAGACAGACAAACAGATAGCTCCCGACGCCGTCTATCGCACGCTCCCGACGCCATCTATCGCTCACTCCCGACGCCGTCTATAGTCAGACAGACAGACAGACAGCTCCCGACACCGTCCATAGACAGACAGACAGACAGCTGCCGACGCCGTCTATCGCTCGCTACCGACGCCGTCTATATACAGACCGACAAACAGCTCCCGACGCCGTCTATCGCTCGCTCACGTCGACGTCAATCGCTCGCTCCCGACGCCGTCTATAGCAAGACAGACAGACAGCTCCGGACGCCGTCCATAGACAGACAGACAAACAGCTCCCGACGCCCTCTATCGCTCGCTACCGTCGACGTCAATCGCTCGCTCCCGACGCCGTCTATAGACAGACAGACAGACCGCACACGACGCCGTCTATCGCTCGCTCCCAACTGCCGTCTATCGCTCACTCCCGACGCCGTCTATAGATAAACAGACAGACAGCTCCCGACGCCGTCTATCGCTCGTTCCCGACGCCGTCTATAGACATACAGACAGACAGCCCCCGACGCCGTCTATCGCTCGCTTCCGACGCCGTCTATCGCCCACTCCCGACGCCGTCTATAGACAGACTGACAGACAGCTCCCGACGCCGACGATCGCTCGCTCCCCCCGCCGTCTATCGCTCGCTCCCGACACCGTCTTTAGACAGACAGACAGACAGCTCCCGACGTCGTCTACCGCTCGCTCCCGGCGCCGTCTATCTCTCGCTCCCGACGCCGTCTATCGCTCGCTCCCGACGCTATCTATCGCTCGCTCCAGAAGCCGGCTATAGACAGACAGACAGACAGTTCCCGACGCCGTCCACAGACAAACAGACCGATAGCTCCCGACGCCGTCTATTGCTCGCTCCCGACGCCGTCTCTAGACAGACAGACAGACAGCTCCCGACGCCGTCTATTGCTCGCTCCCGACGCCGTCTCTAGGCAGACAGACAGACAGCTCCCGACGCCGTCTATCGCTCCCTCCCGACGCCGTCTATAGACAGACAGACAGACAGCTCCCGACGCCGTCTATCGCTCGATCCAGACGCCATCTCTAGACAGACAGACAGACAGCTCCCGACGCCGTCTATCGCTCGCTCCCGACGCCGTCTATAGACAGACAGACAGACAGCTCCCGACGCCGTCTATCGCTCGCTCCCGACGCCGTCTATAGACAGACAGACAGACAGCTCCCCACGCCGTCTATCACTCGCTCCCGCCGCCGTCTATCGCTCGCTCCCGACGCCGCCTTTAGACAGACAGACAAACAGCCCCCCACGCAGTCTATCGCTCGATCCCGACTGCCATCTATCGCTCGCTCCCGACGCCGTCTATATACAGACAGACAAACAGCCCCCCACGCCGTCTATCGCTCGATCCCGACTGCCATCTATCGCTCGCTCACGACGCCGTCTATATACAGACAGACAAACAGACCCCCACGCCGTCGAGAGCGAGCGATAGACGGCCGTCTATCGCTCGCTCCCGACGCCGTCTATATACAGACAGACAAACAGACCCCCACGCCATCGAGAGCGAGCGATAGACGGCCGTCTATCGCTCGCTCCCGACGCCGTCTATATACAGACAGACAAACAGACCCCCACGCCATCGAGAGCGAGCGATAGACGGCCGTCTATCGCTCGCTCCCGACGCCGTCTATATACAGACAGACAAACAGACCCCCACGCCGTCGAGAGCGAGCGATAGGCGGCCGTCTATCGCTCGCTCCCGATGCCGTCTATATACAGACAGACAAACAGCCCCCCACGCCGTCGAGAGCGAGCGATAGACGGCCGTCTATCGCTCGCTCCCGACGCCGTCTATATACAGACAGACAAACAGACCCCCACGCCGTCGAGAGCGAGCGACCGGCGGCCGTCTATCGGCGAGCGCCCGACGGCCCGGGTGCCGGCTGTCCGGGGTGCTCGGGCTTCGGCCAGCGAGCGATAGACGGCAGCCGGGAGCGACAGCGACCGGCGGCCGTCTATCGGCGAGCGCCCGACGGCCCGGGTGCCGGCTGTCCGGGGTGCTCGGGCTTCGGCCAGCGAGCGATAGACGGCAGCCGGGAGCGACAGCGACCGGCGGCCGTCTATCGGCGAGCGCCCGACGGCCCGGGTGCCGGCTGTCCGGGGTGCTCGGGCTTCGGCCAGCGAGCGATAGACGGCAGCCGGGAGCGACAGCGACCGGCGGCCGTCTATCGGCGAGCGCCCGACGGCCCGGGTGCCGGCTGTCCGGGTGGCCAGCGAGCGATAGACGCAGCCGCGATAGACGGCAGCCGGACGCTCCCGGCTGCCGTCTATCGCTCGCTGGCCGAAGCCCGAGCACCCCGGACAGCCGGCACCCGGGGGTGCCGTCGGGCGCTCGCCGATAGACGGCCGCCGGTCGACTGTCGCTCCCGGCTGCCGTCTATCGCTCGCTGGCCGAAGCCCGAGCACCCCGGACAGCCGGCACCCGGGCCGTCGGGCGCTCGCCGATAGACGGCCGCCGGTCGCTGTCGCTCCCGGCTGCCGTCTATCGCTCGCTGGCCGAAGCCCGAGCACCCCGGACAGCCGGCACCCGGGCCGTCGGGCGCTCGCCGATAGACGGCCGCCGGTCGCTGTCGCTCCCGGCTGCCGTCTATCGCTCGCTGGCCGAAGCCCGAGCACCCCGGACAGCCGGCACCCGGGCCGTCGGGCGCTCGCCGATAGACGGCCGCCGGTCGCTGTCGCTCCCGGCTGCCGTCTATCGCTCGCTGGCCGAAGCCCGAGCACCCCGGACAGCCGGCACCCGGGCCGTCGGGCGCTCGCCGATAGACGGCCGCCGGTCGCTGTCGCTCCCGGCTGCCGTCCATCGCTCGCTGGCCGAAGCCCGAGCACCCCGGACAGCCGGCACCCGGGCCGTCGGGCGCTCGCCGATAGACGGCCGCCGGTCGCTGTCGCTCCCGGCTGCCGTCTATCGCTCGCTGGCCGAAGCCCGAGCACCCCGGACAGCCGGCACCCGGGCCGTCGGGCGCTCGCCGATAGACGGCCGCCGGTCGCTGTCGCTCCCGGCTGCCGTCTATCGCTCGCTGGCCGAAGCCCGAGCACCCCGGACAGCCGGCACCCGGGCCGTCGGGCGCTCGCCGATAGACGGCCGCCGGTCGCTGTCGCTCCCGGCTGCCGCTCCCGACGGCGTGGGGGTCTGTTTGTCTGTCTGTATATAGACGGCGTTGGGAGCGAGCGATAGACGGCAGTCTGGATCAAGCGATAGACGGCGTGGCGGGCTGTTTGTCTGTCTGTATATAGACGGCGTTGGGAGCGAGCGATAGACGGCAGTCTGGATCAAGCGATAGACGGCGTGGCGGGCTGTTTGTCTGTCTGTATATAGACGGCGTTGGGAGCGAGCGATAGACGGCAGTCTGGATCAAGCGATAGACGGCGTGGCGGGCTGTTTGTCTGTCTGTATATAGACGGCGTCGGGAGCGAGCGATAGACGGCGTCGGGATCTGTCTGTCTGTCCGTCTATAGACGGCGTCGGGAGCGAGCGATAGACGGCGTCGGGATCTGTCTGTCTGTCCGTCTATAGACGGCGTCGGGAGCGAGCGATAGACGGCGTCGGGAGCTGTCTGTCTGTCTGTCTAGAGACGGCGTCGGGATCGAGCGATAGACGGCGTCGGGAGCTGTCTGTCTGTCTGTCTAGAGACGGCGTCGGGAGCGAGCGATAGACGGCGTCGGGAGCTGTCTGTCTGTCTGTCTAGAGACGGCGTCGGGATCGAGCGATAGACGGCGTCGGGAGCTGTCTGTCTGTCTGTCTAGAGACGGCGTCGGGAGCGAGCAATAGACGGCGTCGGGAGCTGTCTGTCTGTCTGTCTATAGACGGCGTCGGGAGCGAGCGATTGACGTCGACGGGAGCGAGCGATAGACAGCGTCGGGAGCTGTCTGTCTGTCTGTCTATATACGGCGTCGGGAGCGAACGATAGACGGCATCGGGAGCTATCTGTATGTCTGTTTATAGACGGCGTCGGGAGCGAGCGATAGACGGCGTCGGGAGCTGTCTGTCGGTCTGTCTACAGACGGCGTCGGGAGCTATCGGTCTGTTTGTCTATAGACGGCGTCGGGAACTGTCTGTCTGTCTGTCTATAGCCGGCTTCGGGAGCGAGCGATAGATGGCGTCGGGAGCGAGCGATAGACGGCGTCGGGAGCGAGAGATAGACGGCGCCGGGAGCGAGCGGTAGACGACGTCGGGAGCTGTCTGTCTGTCTGTCTAAAGACGGTGTCGGGAGCGAGCGATAGACGGCGGGGGGAGCGAGCGATCGTCGGCGTCGGGAGCTGTCTGTCAGTCTGTCTATAGACGGCGTCGGGAGTGGGCGATAGACGGCGTCGGAAGCGAGCGATAGACGGCGTCGGGAGCTGTCTGTCTGTATGTCTATAGACGGCGTCGGGAACGAGCGATAGACGGCCTCGGGAGCTGTCTGTCTGTCTGTCTATAGACGGCGTCGGGAGCGAGCGATAGACGGCGTCGGGAGCTGTCTGTCTGTTTATCTATAGACGGCGTCGGGAGGGAGCGATAGACGGCAGTCGGGAGCGAGCGATAGACGGCGTCGGGAGCGAGCGATAGACGGCGTCGGGAGCGAGCGATAGACGGCGTCGGGAGCTGTCTGTGTGTCTGTCTATAGACGGCGTCGAGAGCGAGCGATAGATGGCGCCGGGAACGAGCGATAGACGTCGTCGTGTGCGGTCTGTCTGTCTGTCTATAGACTGCGTCGGGAGCGAGCGATTGACGTCGACGGTAGCGAGCGATAGAGGGCGTCAGGAGCTGTTTGCCTGTCTGTCTATGGACGGCGTCCGGAGCTGTCTGTCTGTCTGTCTATAGACGGCGTCGGGAGCGAGCGATAGACGGCGTCGGGAGCTGTCTGTCTGTTTATCTATAGACGGCGTCGGGAGGGAGCGATAGACGGCAGTCGGGAGCGAGCGATAGACGGCGTCGGGAGCGAGCGATAAACGGCGCCGGGAGCGAGCGATAGACGGCGTCGGGAGCTGTCTGTGTGTCTGTCTATAGACGGCGTCGAGAGCGAGCGATAGATGGCGCCGGGAACGAGCGATAGACGTCGTCGTGTGCGGTCTGTCTGTCTGTCTATAGACTGCGTCGGGAGCGAGCGATTGACGTCGACGGTAGCGAGCGATAGAGGGCGTCAGGAGCTGTTTGCCTGTCTGTCTATGGACGGCGTCCGGAGCTGTCTGTCTGTCTGGCTATAGATGGCGTCGTGAGCGAGCGATTGACGTCGACGTGGGCGAGCGATAGACGGCGTCGGTAGCGAGCGATAGACGGCGTCGGCAGCTGTCTGTCTGTCTTTCTATGGACGGTGTCGGGAGCTGTCTGTCTGTCTGTCTGTCTATAGACGGCGTCGGGAGCGAGCGATAGACGGCGTCGGGAGCGCGCGATAGACGGCGTCGGGAGCTATCTGTTTGTCTGTCTATAGACGGCGTCGGGAGCGAGCGATAGACGGCGTCGTGAGCGAGTGATAGACGGCGTCGAGAGCTGTCTGTCTGTCTGTCTATAGAGGGCGTCGGAGCGAGCGATAGACGGAGTCGGGAGCTGTCTGTCTGTCTGTCTATAGACGGCGTCGGGAGCGAGCGATAGACGGCGTCGGGAGCTGTCTGTCTGTCTGTCTATAGACGTCGTCGGGAGCGAGCGATAGACGGCGTCGGGAGCGAGCGATAGACGGCGCCTAGAGCGAGCGATAGACTGCGTCGGGAGCTGTCTGTCCGTGTGTCTATAGACGGCGTCGGGAGCGAGCGATAGACGGCAGTCGGTAGCGAGCGATAGACGGCGTTGGGAGCGAGCGATAGACGGCGCCGGGAGCGAGCGATAGACGGCGTCGGGAGCTGCCTGTCTGTCTAAAGACGGCTTCGGGAGCGAGCGATAGACGGCGTAGGGAGCGAGCGATAGACGGCGGCGGGAGCGAGCGATAGACGGCGTCGGGAGCGAGCGATAGACGCCGTCGGGATCGAGCGATGGACTGCCCGGGTGCAGCCGTCCGAGCCGGCCAGCGAGCGATAGACGGCGTCCGGAGCGAGCGATAGATGGCCCGGGTGCAGCCGCCCGGGCCGGCCAGCGAGTGATAGATGGCGTAGGGAGCAAGCGATAGACACCGTCGGGAGCGAGCGATAAACGGCGTGGGGAGCGAGCGATAGACGGCCCGGGTGCAGCCGTCCGGGCCGGCCAGCAAGCGATAGACGGCGTCGGGAGCTGTCTGTCTGTCTGTCTGTCTGTCTATAGACAGCGTCGGGAGCAAGAGATAGACGGCGTCGGGTGCGAGCGATAGTCGGCGTCGGGAGCTGTCTGTCTTGCTGTCTATAGAGGGCGTCGGAGCGACCGATAGACGGAGTCGGGAACTGTCTGTCTGTCTGTCTATAGACGGCGTCGGGAGCGAGTGATAGACGGCGTCGGGAGCGAGTGATAAACGGCGTCGGGAGCGAGCGATAGACGGCGTCGGGAGCTGTCTGTCGGTCTGTCTATAGACGGCGTCGGGAGCGAGCGATAGACGGCGTCGGGAGGGAGCGATAGACGGCGTCGGGAGCTGTCTGTCTGTCTGTCTATAGAGGGCGTCGGGAGCGAGCGATAGATGGCGTCGGGAGCTGTCTGTCTGTCTGTCTATAGACGGCGTCGGGAGCAAGCCTCTGGATCAAGCCTCTTGACTTTTTTACCTCATGTTTGTTTTGCGTTTGGTGGTGCATTTGATCTCCCTATTGGATTTTTCGTCCATGGCTGCTGTGCGTTGTCAGCCATTTGTCATACTTTGCAGTCTTGATGTTTAGTAACATTCCTTGGTTTGCCTCCAGCATTTCCAATTTGGAACTGGTGTTTGTATGATGATGGAAAGTTATTGATGATCTATAGGTGATGGTAGAATCTGCATATTTAATCCTGCTACCATATTACCACATCTTTCCACTCAGCAACCTTAAAAAGAATGTTAATGATCTCTGAACCTCCCAAATGCAGTGCCACAGCACTGATTGAGACACTGTTTTTACTGGTGCTTCACATCCCACAAACCCAGTCAGGAGCACAGTGTGAAAATCTCAATTGCAGCTTATTGTAGGACATCATGTCTTAATTGTGGTGGAGTGGGGTGTCATATGCCTGATCTGTGCTAAATGGGCGAGCATTCCCATCTCAATGGGGATATCTGTGATATTTGTCTGATTGCTTTGTGATTGAGTGGCACCCTAAGTGGTTTGATTATGTGATGGTGTTTCATGTCAGATGTTGGCAGCTGGAGGTATGCTCATTTTGATGATGATATGGAATGTGTTGCCAGCAGGCACATGGGAAGCTCCCCTCCATTGGCCAGCCATGCTGGTCTACCTGGCTGTGATATGGGGCCAGCCTTGTCATGACCTTGACTGGGGCTTGGTCCAGAGTTGGGATTCTGTGTGCACCAAATGCACACCTGTCAGCACAATTCAGAGTGTCTGGTCTGCCAGCCCAAATACAATGACCTGTATCCATTTGCAGAATGTGGAGAATATTTGGCAACAAGGTCTAATCATATTTTGTGCTTTCAGCATCTGTTGCATTGGCCTGCAAGTGGTGCCAACTGGTTGGCCGAGATTAGCTGCTGCCCGACAACCACCTCTCCGACCGCAGTGGGACAGCAGGTGGTGGTGGGACAGCAGTGTCATTTTGTGCACAACTGAAGAGAGGGCTCACAAAGATTAATTATAGGCTGTGACAGGCCACTTCACGACAAATGTATACTGGCATGTCGTTGGCATGCGCTATTATAACACTTGATGTTCTTAATGTGCTGCGACTGCCTCGACACAGGCCTAGCACATGTTCGAAGCACGTCGTTCCAGCTGCAGGATCAATGATGGCCTTGTGTTGCACACATTTGATGGTTTTGTGTATAGGTGTCTTTCCTGGAAAGCATTGAAGCTGGCGTGAAGGTGGTAAGTGTCGGCCGATTTTCCCTTCTCTGAGATTATTGCAAGTTGGTGCAAATAAGCACTCGTAAGAACCAAATGAATATTGTATCCAGATAGCTGTTGGGAGACTTTTCGACCAATTCGCAGCTTGATCCCAGGGTTTATGCAACAGAGGAGGGCGAGGCCTCTCACCGAACATTTGATTACTTGATTTGATTTGATTCTTCGCTTAGTATTATTGTCTGCCGTGGAATCGTCGATCCAGAACAGGGATGAGGGCAGTGAAGGATATGCACGAACAGCTCAAGGCATTTCTGTCCAGGGGACACCTTTCGCTAAACATTCCGACGGCGGGATGGCGTGATGGTGGCGTTTGGCCGATTGGAGTTGGTACGGATGAACCTTTGCGATGCGGCACTTTTCTCGGTTATATGAAAATTTTCGTTCACCGATCTGGACCTGGCACGGGATCACACAGTGCACGCCCGCCTCTGGATCCGCCAGTGAAATATGCGTGTGCACTGATGTGTTCTGTTTGCGTCTGTTACCTTTTGTGTCTGTAAATGCTTGTAACTTCTGGAATACATTTGGTGAAGAGTGCATTTTTTTTCTGCGTCTGCTACACTGGTTGCATTTGGTTGGAGGCCGAGCAACGTTCTCCTCTTTAGGAAAATTGAATTTCCCTCTTCTCGTCGTCCCGAGGTAAGTAAGGCGTTTTGCGAGAATGAGCGATGGAAGCATATCACAATCAACTGATAAAAATCTGGGTTAAATCTGGCGTTGAAAGACTTGCCTGTGCTACCCGAGGAAATGTCTGTTAGTGTGGTGAGGTGAGCTGGAATACACTCTCAATTTTCAACTTTAACACTAGGGAGTCATCAGCATTGCGAGGGTCATAATTCAACGGATACAATCTTCTCCAAATGTATGCAAGACAAAACACCTGGAGGTTGTAACACCATCTGCATGAGATATACAAGGTGGCACTGCAATTATCAGCTTAGTGAATTGACAATACGTGGTGGCAGGGGTGAAGCTTTATATGACATTGTGAGGGCACTTGCATGACCCCTCTCCCCCCCCATGTGGCCTTTGCACCTCTAAATAATATAAACTTATAACATGAGATACTAGTGGTATGCCCCCAATCCACTTGTGCCCGCTTATTGCTTGCATGTGCTGCGCCCTCTCCCTCGACGAAATTATGTTCCGATGACTAGGCCTATGGGTGTCAACATTTATTTTTGCAACAGTCGCAATGTACAATGATGGAACATGTACGAATCGAGTATCGGCACTCGTACCCTTCTGATCAGGCTTCTGGTGCATATTAAATGAATTTGCATCGCCATGAAGGTTCTCTTCTACCATTGCTGAGTTCTGCCTAACTTCTTCCATATAATTGTTCTTCTGTGTTCCATTTCGAAGTTATATTTTTCAACGTTTTTCATTTGTTTCTACCCACTTGTATGACAACGGGGCACATCTCCATCTAATTGCATCAAGCTACCTAACAGATCCAGCGGGCCCTAGGGGACGGCCACCCTCCTCCCTCCCCTTGGGAACCCGATGAAGGTCTCCGACATAGATGGTTGCTTGTTCAGGTAGTAAAGGCTCTAAACAAAGAAACATAATAATGCATTATTTCCTTTTTATTTCCCATGCATTATATCCCCTTCGGCAAAGGCACGATCTTTCCGTGAAGGTTGAATGCTCCTTCACCCCCTCCATCCTCAACACATTTTTCAGCCGGAGACGCTTCTCCGAATAGAGAACGTCCTCGACATGTGGGAAGCTCGATTGCACCCATCCTTCCCCTCAGAGGCGTAGGAACGTCTGAAAAAGTGGAGGGGGGGGAATCCATTTTGAAGTTCATTCTTTCCATGCATTGCCATAACTTGAATGTTAAACTTTCATAGAAAGTGGAGGGTCATGGCCCCTTGCCCCCTGTTCCTACACCCATTCCTCCCATTTCCCACACTCAACGAACTTTTACCCGAAGGTGCTTCTTCGGATGGAAAAGGCGCCCCCTAAAAAATAAGCCCGCACCCCCGTAACGAAATCCAGATCCGTCAGTGAAACATACCACCATGTGTGCCTACCATGCCCCTGTCGGTTCCCTATATTGGTTCAGATAATGTCGAACCTGAAGTATTTTATAGTAAGCATAGATGGGGCTAGCGCAACGCTGACAGGCGTTCGACACTTCCCTCAGGACCCACAAAACATGAATATTCGTTAATTTATTGATATATTGAAAAACAGGATTATAATTATCTAGTATGAGAATCTAAAATTTACCCATAAATTCGGTCGTCATAATTCATATCAGGCAGGTATTGTTCTTATTTATTTCCTGGAACGAAAACTCTATTCATATTGAAGGTATAGAGATGACAGGTTCATGCCATTCGCGCAGTTCGGTTGTATTCTACAGCAATATATATATTATGATAATATCAGTTTAGCAAATATATATGTGCTGAACTGTCAAAATAATACAACAAAAACATATCATTACAGGCCGCTACGCGAATCGTCATTTCATTTTGACACACATTTCCACCACTAGGCAGCACAGCTAAGGTATATTTAGTAAGTGCTTGCGAAAACGTCGGCGAGACTGACCGGAACGTCATACATAGTGAGCGCACTAGCGCCCTCAGCGGGGAATGCGCGGGTTTTATCCAGTTTGTAGTACGACTCCTTTTTAGTTGGACGTACCCACCTACTGGAATTTTCAACAGCTACAAATAAACATATTACACTCACCACCACTCATATACCATCTTCTATATCCGCGAAGGTCATTATATCGTTGTTTAATATAGCCACCAACGTACCTACCATAGGATACCCACACTCAAGCCCACACTTGCATCACCCAGGTTCCTGCTGTCGGCCCCTGTCATTGGGATTGGCAGCCTGTGACGTCAGTCTGGCGCTGATTTGGTTTCAGCCGATTATCACGATAGCAAGAAATAGTACTTTTCCGATTGTACTTCTGACTAGCAAAGAAGGTTATATACATAATTTATATGTCATGTGTAAGGTTGTTTCATGATATTTCGCTAATCGTGGTAAGATGTTATATGAACGAGTTATTTATTGTGTAGAATGGTGTTATTTAAACCCATGTCATATCTATTGACAATATTTAACTTCAGCGTGGCCGCGCAGCCAGTGCTGGTGGCGTAGTTGGTAGCGCGTCGGTTTAATAAATGGCAGGTACCGGGTTCGAGGCCCGGGCCGAACGAACTTTCTGTTGGTATTAACGGGAATCCTTTTAATTAGTGTCACGAGATTATGATTTTGCTTACATGGGACGACCTTTTGCATGAAGCAAAATGAAGCACGCAGATATCTTGCAGGGCTGGGGTTCGGCCACCTCAACTTGTGCTATGGTTGATCACACTTCTATCCAACCAGCCACATAAAGTAAGGAACGCGTTCACGGCTTAGGACAGGGCGCAGGCCCCAGACTCTCACTGGCATGGACAGCGTGGGATCAGAGGGAGGGGCAGGGCATGTCCCCTTGAATTGAATAATTTGAACCTTGATCTTACGGCGGTGCATGACAAATATTGAGCTAAAAATGGACGTTTTCCCCACCCACCTGCACCCGCGGCCAAAATGCGTGGTGCCGCCCTGCTTCTTGAGATGTGCATACAGGTGTTTATTTTTTTTAATTACTGGGGGAAAATACATGAAGGCAATGGGCAGACCCAAATGGATTTGGGGCCAAACTCAATAAGGTCACGTGTTAAAAGTTTAAATTATGTGGGGAAGCCAACATTGAGGGGGAATTTGTCCCCTAAAAAGGATACTAAACAACACCCATGGGTGTGCATATGATCAGGGTAGGACGTATCAAAACCAATCAATTGTGTATGTTGCCGAACAGTGAAATGACTTGACCCGCACTGGGGTGAGTGATAGCGATGCCAGTTCTAAGCTCGGCTCGACACCTCTCCAGATACTATTCTCGGCGAACACACGTCGCCAGGACTCCGTGTTTTTAAATTTGTTCATGGTCGGGAACAGGGATGTCTCAGGGAGATGTTTGAATTTGACAGAGGTGATGCAATTGGAGGTCATCGATTCAAAATTGAAGTTGATCGCAGCGGGACCGGGTTAAGACAGTCTTTCTTCACCAACGGGGTAGTGGAGCGCTGGAACCAGCTGCCAGGAACAGTTGTCGGTAGCAACACACTGAACATCTTTAAATACGGCATAGACAATCCTTATAAGAATAGGGGGCTTGTTTTTCTGTATTCCAGGGAGGGTTGATTGACAGATTTGGTGGGCAACTGGTTCAGTGCACAAAGTGCAACCAAGAAGGGCCCTTGTGGCTCATAGTTGCACTGATCTTTTATGTCTTTATGTAAGCCTTGCTTTGACAAGGACAGACCTCGACTATGTCCGGATCCTCGCGAAATACACGATGATAAATTGGTCTGTCGAGGTGAACTTTGACTCTAACACCTGGCGGAAACATTCAAGGAGCTTCGGATGTCTTATGGATATTGAGAAGAAAAAGTTCAAATATCATGCTGATGAATGTCAATAAGTTGATGTGATCCCTCAGTTCTATTCGAAATGCTTCTTCTCATTTGGCAAGGAACATAATACCATAAAGGAGCATTGAGTGAGGTAATATGAAATGAAAATAATATATATTATTGCAGCTTAGTTTGGACACAAGATGTTACTCATAATCTTTCCTCTTTCAAGGAAAAATCAGTCGGCTAGGGTAGGTTAGGTTCTGGTAAATATGCATGAAAAACGCCTAAGCCAACGTTTGGTTCAAACATATGTTGTTCTGGTGTTTCCTGATGTGATTTGGAGGAATTTGATATTTATTTTATGGGAAATGAAAACTTTTTGAGATATCAGCAGTTCAAGTTGATGTGCTGATATGTAAAAAAAAACAGCAATTTGACGAAGAAAATAATATTAATAGCATTCTAGTAACATTTTCGAAACACTAGAAATAACGTTGACAATCCAGATACATGTTCTTCCCCAGCCGTAAAAAAAATATGGGAAGTGTGAGGAAAATCGGGTGTTGAATGACTAACAAAGAATACTGATGTCAAATTACAAAAGATATTCTAACTGAATCTAACATAACCTGCTGATGTTAGATCGCCTATAACATCCTAATGTTCAATCATCTAAAACCTACTGATGTTGGATGTTGGATGTTATGTCATTTCCCAAAGAAATTGTACAGGTATTGTACATGTATTATATACACACACCCACACGCACACATATATATATATATATATATATATATATATATATATATATATATATATATATATATATATATATATATATATATATATATATATATATATATATATATATATATATATATATATATATATATATATATATATATATATATATATATATATATATATATATATATATATATATATATATATATATGTATATATATATATATATATATATATATATATATATATATATATATATATATATATATATATATATATATATATATATATATATAGATATATATATATATATATATATATATATATATATATATATATATATATATATATATATATATATATATATATATATATATATATATATATATATATATATATATATATATATATATATATATATATATATATATATAGATATATATATATATACATATAAATATACGTGTATCTATATATATATATATGTACATATATTTCTTTACTACTAAACCTAGTTTTGGTATTCATGCTTCTCTATCGTCTATCGTCTATCCTGTCTTCTTCCCATTTTTACTATTCCCAAGTAGCCTTGTTCTTCATCCAAGACAGTTAATGGAAAGTACTTTTAGGACACTGGGAAGAAGTTGCTAGGTGTTTTTGAAGAAGTCCAGTCCATACATTTGTCTCCCAATTTGTCTTCATTGGGACTTCTTAAATATAAGTACCAAGGTTTTTGCAATTTGGAAGCTAAAAAGAGAACCAACACAATGTTTTCTCCTGAAAAAGAGGCTAGGTTAGGTTTGGTTTGGTAAGGGTTGGTAAGCATTGTTGTATATACTATAGCACAGCTATTCAAAGGCTGGGTTTGGTTTGGTTATGCTGTTTGTATATCTAACATTATTCTTCGTTATCTACTACCCCTCTCAAAGCCACAATTTTTGCATTACTTTGCTTCCCACCTGAAAAGTATGCATTTGTGCTGGAAAGTAATGGTCACATCATCTTAATCACATTCAAAAACATGCTTTTACGATATCAAAAAATATGGAACTGCCACCTCAGCTAAAATGCAAACCTTCTTCTCCATGTGCAATTGTAAAAACCTCATCTAGCCCAGCATAGCCTATCCCACCCTGGCCTCTTAAAAAAAACAATTTCCAACCTTTGAAAAATCATCTAGAAATTGAACAAGTTAAAGAAACACCTAACTTATTCTAATCTCATTTGAGCTTTACCAGGTAAAAGTGTTTAAAATATAACTCGTGAACACTCCAAACTGCAATAGCAAAACCTAAAATGGCCCAATCCAAATCATATCTCACTCCGGAAAGCTGAGAGTGGTCAAATGGCAACCACATTCATGAACATTGCATTGGAAAAATATATTCCAAGAATTCAAATATTACTTTAAAATGGCAAATTTACTTTGAAAATAAGGACCTGGAAAACCCTGGTTAGGAGTGATATCCCGTATTGCTTCTCCAGTAATAATTACCCAGCTGTGATGCCATAGGCAAGCAATTACCAAACTGTGCACAAGTTGGTGTGTGGCACAGTATGTATGTACATGCCTCCACATAGCATAACAGGAGCAATATGATAATTGATAGGAGACCAACGAACATGCTAAGTTGGCATTAATCACCAGATTGGAGCCAAAACAGAAAGTTCACATCAATGATATCAATGGCATGATGACAAAGTTGGCATTGTATACGGCCTTAATTGACATAAATTGTTTGAGATGCATGTTCTCCAACAATATCAGCCACGGCCAGATCTTGCGAAGTTAATTCAAAGGATGGTGCCTGTGGCTTCAAAGCCACTAGCACGGGAACAAACAAAAAACAATAACCTTGAAGCTTCAATGAATATGTTTTGTAAACGGTGAGTAAGCAAATCGTAGGAAATACGCCATAATAGTGTGCAAATGAAAAGCATCATATTCAGTAGATTTAACGGGATAGTCCAAAACCGGAATATAATTCAACAGTATTCTGGAATAAAGATGCTCTCCGGTATAAGACGTCACGTGGCTTCGGCTTTATCTAGTTTAAACCAAATATACTAGATTTGCGGACTTCGGAGTACCTGTTGCATTGACCTATAAATAGCTAGACCGGCGGAAGGGTCTAAAAAGCAGACACCATCCCACATACACCGACTGACAGACACCATCCAGCAGACATGGATGATCTCGGCAACCGCTGGGTTTATCTGAATAAAACCTTCACCAAACGATCGGCCGTGTGCCAGAAGCGTGCGGTTTGGACTTTCGTGATCTTGGGTCAGGTCAAAGGTCACCAAATTGCCGAAAAACAAAACATTGGACTTACAGACATGGATGATCTCGGCAACCGCTGGATCGATCTTAGTGAGACCTTCACCAAACGATCGGCCGTGTGCCAGAGGCGTGCGGTTTGCACTTTCGTGACCTTGGGTCAGGTCAAATGTCACCAAATCTCCGAAAAAAACATGATTTTTGGCTCACAGACATGGATTATCTCGGCAACCGCTGGATCGATCTTAGTGAAACTTTCACCAAACGATCGGCCGTGTGCCAGAGGCGTGCGGTTTGCACTTTCGTGACCTTGGGTCACGTCAAAGGTCACCAGATGGCCGAAGAAACAACAAAAAGTTTTTCGCAGACCTGGCCGATCTCGGCAACCGCTGGAACGATCTAAATGAAACCTGCACCTGACGATCGGCCGTGCGCCAGAGGCGTGCGGTTTGCACTTTCGTGACCCTGCGTCAGGTCAAAGGTCACCAGATCGCGTAAGAACCAAAAGAAAAACCTCGTAGACATGATGATCTCGGTAACCGCTGGCTCGATCTGAAACCTCCACCAAACGATTTTTAAACTTTGTTTTTGTTAGCCAACAAAACAATTTTGTTTGGCTTACAGACCGCCCGACATCCCATGTCAGTGATAGTCTAGTATTCGCCTCGCTTGTACGATAACTGGTAGAAAGTCGAACAGCCCTTAACTGCCCTTGTATTAGCCTGGGTGATAACTAACCAAACAGCAACACCTTGTTATACAACGGTTTCACCAGCAACTGAAGCATACGACGAAGCGTGGTTTTGCAAGATTCGTATTTTAAAGTATCTACAGGCATCAGTGACGCACAACCGCCCAACATCTTACCGGTCAACTCCGGCTCACCCCACGTTACATATTAATTACGTGGTAACGTGACCGGTAACGGTAACGTAACGTGGAGGTCTCGAGATACGCGCACAACACGCATTGCGAGGCGTCTTCTCCGGGTGGGGTGACCTCGCGCCATCACCAGGTGACGTAGTAGTCCTCTTATGCACGACGTCCGAGAGTTGGTTGACCAGTCCACGTGATCAGACACTCCGTCCAGTCATGAAAAGCAAGCACCTGTTTGCCAGCATGAGCTGTCTGTGGCCCGTGATGAAGTGAGCTGGACTGACTCATCCAGCTCGATGATCCGGTCAAGCACGCGCTGACCTGCCGATCAGATGTCAGCTCGTCTTCACCAGGCGGAAGGGGCGGGGAGGTCGAAGGTTGTCCTGGGTACCGGGAACAGAGATCGTTAAGTGGATGCGGACGTGAAGGCCAGGTAAGTTGGAAACGATTTTGACTGCCATATACATTCTACCAACTGTGGTGGTGCACACTCGATTATCACTGTCTGTTACCAATACACTATACGATCACGGTCTCTGTATTCGCTATGCACGGCCAGGCTAGACACGCTGTTGTCTAGAGCCTTGCTCTCACGCGACCGGCCCTGTGGGGGAAACAGACGGGAATGGGTTGCGCATCCGTGGTAATATAACCATAAACCACGGTCCGCGTCCACACATGCGACACACACACAGCACCGACAAACAACATAGTGTCACAAAGGACATCAGGTTTACATGCGTTGAGTTCATGAGCATTTATTTCAACATCTCCATTTGCTGTTCCATTTGGACCATCATAGCCTCGTTTATTTCCATGTTTGCCATCATAGCTGCGTTTTGTTTCTCCACAACTCATTCCGTTTGCTTCTCCATCTACTCGTCGATTAGCACACATAACAAACATAAAACATACGGCGATACTGTATGACTTTATGATACAGCCCTATTGGTGGTCAAAATCGGAGGGGATTTTGAAAAGGATTTCAGGTAGCCTGGACTCGCGGTTTTCTCGATGAGGTATCGGCAAGCCGGTAGAAGACTAGTAGTGACGGCGGCTGTCCAACGTCGCGTGGCTGTGGTAACTCCGGGTCAGGTCACCAAACCTGGTGATGGATCGACAACGGCTGTGGTTATGTGGGTCACCACATGCTGGTGCCAGGTCGTCAGACTTCCTGGGTCTTCTCTTCACCTCGCGGCAAGTGGCCGGTGCTGCAGTCGTCTGCTCGCCCAACTAACGGTACCACAGTACCAGTTGGATACCATAGTACCAGTTGGATCAGATGCGTGTTATCGTACCTGTTGCAGAGAACTTCGATCAGATCATCCGGGACAACGGCAACCAGTGTAGGCAAGGAGCGGAGCGTGGCTGTGATTTTCTAGTTTTCCTCTGCTTGCATGATCTTTTCTGCCCTTGCATTGACCGGGCTGATAGTTAACGAAAACGACGATAGCTTGTTATATTAGGTGCAGTGCTGTGTTGATCATGACTATGAACAAGAAAAACGCGTAAAATAACTTTATGCTTATGCTACAACAGATAAATATATCAAAATTCGCACTGAATATATTTCGGCCACGGGCCTTCCTCAACAGGCCCTTGGCCCAACAGACGGTTGAGGAAGGCCCGTGGCCGAAATATATAGTGCGAATTTGCATCTATTTCTTTGTTGTAACATGAGTAAAAGGATATTCTACGCGTTTTTCTTACTCATAGCTTGTTATACAATGGTTTCAACAGCAACTAGAGCATACACCTACCTGTGGCATTACAAAATGCGTGCTTGAAAGTCTCCATAGGCATTTTTGAAAACCACATACTAGCGGCTGTCCCATCGTATGCAATTTTTTTAGTAGCAGGGGTGGTTATTATGCGCACCCACGTGCAGAACTTCCAAACTGTCGGACCCTGAGGAGCTGCTACACGCGAGTTTGATGTGCAGGCTTATGTCGCCTACGATGCGCTGCGCTGGCCGTTGGAGCAGCGTAACGGCCATGTATTATTCTTATGTTCTATTATGCCTTTTGTACATGTATTACTCTTTTGACTTGTATCCCTTTGACCTGCATTCTTTCAGCTTGCATTCTTCTGACTTGCATCCCTTTCATTTTATTCTTTCAAATTGTCTGTTCAACTAAAAAACAAGAAGACAATGGGGTGGACAATTATTCTTGCTAAAAAAGTGAGATTTTTGGTTCAAATTACTGGTGGATGAGGATGTGACTAATGCTCGTAGGTGTACACTGTGCAGGCCCTTTAAGCAGGCATGGATGGTTGAAATTTATTGATGGGAAATTCGATCCACACATGTGTTATCAGTTATCGAGTGAATAGAGCTGGATAGATATTGGTAGGTGTGTAGAATGTTGTTGGATGGTTTCATTGGAATTTAGGATGCGGTATTCTTTCAACTGGCATTATTCCTTCGGCGTGTATCTTTTTCGCTTGCATTGTTTTGACTTCTATTCTTTAAACATATATTCTTTCAAATTGCTTTTCGTGCATGTATTATTATTTTGACTGGTATCCTTTTGACCTGCATTATTTCAGCTTGTATTCTTCTGACTTGCATCCTTTTATTTTATACTTTCAACTTGCCTGTTCAACTTAAAAAAAACACCAAAAAAACAATGGGGTGGACAATTATTCTTGTTCCAGAATTTCTATTTGGGGTTCTAACTACTGGTGGATGAGGATGTGACTAATGTTCGTAGGTAACTGTGCAGGCCCTTGAAGCAGGCATGGATGGTGGAATTTATTGATGGGGAATTCGATCGACACATGTGTTATGGGTTATCGAGTGAATAGGGCTGGATGGATATTGGTAGGGGTGTAGAATGTTGGTAGACAGTTTCATTGGAATTTAGGATGCGGTATTCTTTCAACTGGCATTATTTTAGGTTGCATTCTTTCAACTGGTATTATTTCAGCTTGTATTCCTTCAACTTGTATTCTTCAAACTTGCATTTTTTTACCTGTATTCTTTCAACATATATTCTTTCAATTGTTTTCTTTGGTACATGTAATATTTTTACTTGCATTCTTTCAGTTTGTATTCTTTTGACTTGCATTCATTCAACTTGTGTTTTCAACTTGAAAAAAGCGAAGCAAAAAATGGGATGGACAATTATTTTCCGTTCGTGAATTTCGATTTTTGGATCTAATTACTGGTGGGTGGGGTGCGACATCGGTCTAAGTCATGTCAGTATGTGTCTTTAAAAAACATTGAAGGCACATTTTACAGTACTGCATCGGCGAGAGGGGGAAATGTACCCTAACCTACGCTCACCCTAAGAACCGCCAGTTGGACACACACAACATGCACCTTGAAGTAGTTGAGGAATCATATAATATCTGAGATATCCACGTTGGGGAGTTCGTCTAATATAACGGAAATCCTAGTTTTAAACAAAAATTGTTGATTGAAATTCAGAAGCGTGCTTTAAAAAAACAAAATTCCACTGGCAGCACGGTGCCATAGGCTGTGCATCGGCCTCAGAATTTCCTTCTAAAAAAGACGAGTTTGGTAAATATGGCCGATAAGCAGTCAGGAAAAAGGACGGATATCGGAATGGACGCAGAGGGATGGAAGGATGGAAGAGGCACTCCTAGTCTGGCTCCTCCCCTTTGGACCGGGCCGCCGGATCGTTGGAACACTCAATCCCCCCACCACGAAAAGGTGGTGCCTCGTCGGGGGGGGGGAGACAACGTTCGAGTCTATATATTTGTCAGTTTATGTTTACATTGTATGTGTGATGCATGTGTATTAATATACACACACATATATATATATATATATATATATATATATGATTGCATTTTATTATACATCATGTGTGATGGAAATTTGCAGCGTATTGTGTTGCCCTCCTATAGCCTCGTTTTTTTGCATATATATGTGGAATGATCCTTCAGCTATGTGGTTTAGCATCATATTCCAGACTAGCATAAACAAACGAAAACAACTTCAAATGGCGACGGCCTTCAAACTAAGGTCCGAGGGCGTCCTCTTTTCAGACACCACACAAAATCTCAGCAAGTTGAAAGTAACACATTCCAGACTAGCATAAACATAATAAACAACTTCAAATGGTGACGGCCTAAGGTTCGAAGTCGTCCTACCACACGAAATCCCAGCATGTTGAAAGCAACGTATTCCAGACTAGCATAAACATACGAAAACAACTTCAAATGGCGACGGCCTTCAAACTAAGGTTCGAAGGCGTCGTCTTTTAAGACACCACACGAAATCTTAGCATGCAAATCTCAGCAAAAGTAACGCATTCCCGACCAGAATAATATAACAAAAAAATCAAATGGCGAACACATGACCAGAAATAACTGTGGAATGAGTAATTGGACACTTGCACCGAACTATTAAGCTTGATTGTGAACAATGAACTATATTTCGTACATATTCGCAACCCCTAAATGCAGACCCCAAGCACTTCCTTGATCAATGTTTTGTGTGACGTTGTCAAAAGTGGAAGTAAGTGTGACCTGACCCAAGGACCTGACCTTTGACCTGACCCAAGGTCACGAAAGTGCAAACCGCACGCCTCTGGCACACGGCCGATCATTTGTTAAAGGTTTCACTAAGATCGATCCAGCGGTTGCCGAGATCATCCATGTCTGTGAGCCAACAATCATGTTTTTCGGAGATTTGGTGACCTTTGACCTGACCCAAGATCACGAAAGTGCAAGCCGCACGCCTCTGGCACACGGCCGATCGTTTGGTGAAGGTTTCACTAAGATCGATCCAGCGGTTGCCGAGATCATCCATGTCTGTGAGCCAAAAATCATGTTTTTCGGCGATTTGGTGACCTTTGACCTGACCCAAGGTCACGAAAGTAAAAACCGCACGCCTCTGGCACACGGTCGATCGTTTGGTGAAGGTTTCACTAAGATCGATCGAGCGATTGCCGAGATCATACATGTCTTTGAGCACAAAATCATGTTACTCGGCGATTTGGTGACCTTTGACCTGACCCAAGGTCACAAAAGTGCAAACCGCACGCCTCTGGCACACAACTGATCGTTTGGTGAAGATTTCACTAAGATCGATCCAGCGGTTGCCGAGATAATCCATGTCTGCGAGATGGTGTCTGTCAGTCGGTGTATGTGAGATGGTGTCTGTTTTCTAAACCCTTCCTAGACCGGCGAAGGTCATGGCGCGGCTACCAAAACGCCCCTCTGGACATAGCTATTTAACACATTCGAGCGCAAATCATGGCCAGATCTAGTGGAAAAGACAGGAGGTTTTTACTAACCTTGCGGAAACGGGTATCGGACAATGGTGTTGATTCATTTCTTTACCCTGGAGCGTCGGCCCAGACCCCGTAATATTGGGTCTGTTCCCGCGACCTCATCTGGAATAGGCTGAGCGTCCATTTCCTCTACCGGCCGTTCCCGCGCCTCATCCGGAATTGGTTTACCCTCATCGAACCTTAACCGGATAAGAAAAACCTAATCCGGCCGGTCGGCGGCTGAGGAAGGAATACGACAAACGTGCCGCAACAATGGCGTTTAGCATCAAATATTTTTTTTAATATGGCTTAGGCCAGGAGCACAGTCATTGGGTTGTATCATTCGCACTTTCTTTATTTTAGAGCTATATTTTTGGAAGAGTTCCAAGAGACATGGGATATGTGATGGATATGAGCAGTCACCCATGTTTTGTGTCACCCACTTTGTCGCCAGTGCACTTCGAGAGCATCCAATGCACAAGTGGAAATCAGAGCTGGGTGTCTTAAATTTGATGAGCAAATTGTAGGTTCAGCCAACATGGAGTGTTCAGTACTATCTGCTCACATATAGGCAGAGCCCGCTGATTACTCCGCTGTGCCATTTTTTGGCGTGACTGACTGCTCGTTACCGCAGTTCTATATTTTGTATTTTCGTGGGGTGACACCCGTCGCTCTTTTCTCATTTATTTTTCTAGTGGGGTGACACCCGTCACCCCTAGTTTTCGTCGTCGTCGTATTTCCATTCCCTGAGTTTCCGTGTGTCCTTCATATTTATTTAATCTACATTAGGTAGGATTTTTCCCCGTGATGTGGAAAAAACGTAAAAAGGACACGGACCCATGCTCGCCAACGGACTCAGACTCGGAATTTCCTCTTCTGACCACACCCGACGACCATCGCACGAACACAGACCTGGCCCCTGATGCTCCCTCGATTGATGCAAACGTTGATGACCCGCGCCGAACTATTCCCCTCGATGACGCCATGGAAGCCTTTTGCGCCTCGCCAACCCCTGCTAGTCCCAAGACCACGGCCTCGCCTCGCAATCCAGACAAGACCATCACTCTCCAAGCCGCTGACCCACGCTCCAACCAGACCACGTCCTCCCAACCTGAACCTATCGAACCATACCTCGACAGTGCTGGATCATACATCGTGGTAAAGCCTGTCGAGGAGTCCGTCTCCTTTCGTCGTGTCAACGTTTTATGGCCAACCAAGCAACTCCTCGCCATTTGCTCCTTAGCCAATCCTGACATTGAAGCCCCAGCCAACGGAACCCTCGTCATCAAAACCCAAACCCGAGCCCAGACCAAAGCCCTCCTCCGCACCACCACATTTTGTGGTAAATCCGTGACCATTTCACTCCACTCCAACCGCAACACCACCAAGGGCGCCGTCTTCGCGCCGGAGCTCCGCTTCATATCTGAAGAGGATATTCAGGCGGAGTTCAGGCCGGAGGGGGTGACCCACGTCCGCCGCATCACCTCCTTCAAAGACGGCCAGAAACGTGATACGAGCCTCCTTGTCCTTACCTTCAACTCTACCATTCTTCCCAAGACCCTACTCGCCGGATACCTACGATTCCAAGTCCGTGTCTTTATTCCCAATCCTCTCCGCTGTTTTAACTGCCAGCGCTTCGCCCATGGCAGCAAAACATGTCGCCAACCAGCCCGATGCCCCAAGTGCGGCGAACCACCTCATCCAGAATCCACCTGCTCCAAACCTGCCCACTGCCTCAACTGCAACACATCCGGTCACCTGACCACATCACCCCTCTGTCCAGTTTGGCGCAAGGAGAAGGAGGTCTGCGCTGTCAAGGCCACGACCGGGGTGTCACACCCCCAGGCCCGACGGTCTGTCGAAGCCACCTCCCTGTCAACGAAATCTTATGCTCAGGCGGCCACCGATGCTCCTCCCACACGTCGCGTCAACACTACTTCTACGCGTCGATTCAAACAGACATAATTCCCGGTTTAGCTCCACTCAAAAAGCTTACACCACTGACCACACCGACACAAACCATCTTGGCTCCCAACACACAAACCACTCCGGCTCCCAACAAGCGGACCACTCCAGGGAGGAGTGACTGGCCCCGCAGTCATTCGGCTGCGGGAAGAAATTCACGTTCCCCATCAGCGGGCCGCCGATCGAGCCCTGCGCGTCCAGCGCCGGCCGGCGCCCACGTGACACGACCGACTCCAAGCCGGCGGGCATCCCCCGCGGCAGTGACCGGCCGCCGTGACCTTTCCAAGGCCACGGGTCGGCCGGACGGATCGGCCGGGTCCACCTCGGCCGTCCGCACCCAGCCCACATGCCCGCCTGAGCTACAATCGTGGCTCCGCCATGCACCGAAAGGTGCCGACAAGCGTTAATTTTTCTCTCTCATGTCCGTATATGTACAATGGAATTTCCGGAGCTTAATATCGAAAGGGGCAGAAATGAAAACTTTTTTTTCAGTATTCTCACACCTATTCTCATCGCACTCCAAGAAACATGGATTTTACCTACTGGTCCATATAACTTCAATCTTTTCAATTATTCGCTGTATCGCCACGACGAAATCCGTGGATCACACTGCAGTGGCGGTACAGCCCTTTACATTAACAATGATTACACGCATACACAAATTACACTTCATTCATCATTACAAGCCGTAGCTTGTACATAACGTTTACATGGTCGAAATATAGACGTATGCTCAATATACATTCCACCGTCTGCAGACAACACACACATTTTGACACAATTAGAAAACCTCATCACAAATTTCAAAAACCCGTTCATCTTACTTGGCGATTTCAACGCTCATAGTCCAGCGTGGGATAAAAAATGTACACACACAGACACTCGCGGACGCATTATTCACACATTTTAGACCGACACAATTTAGTAATACTTAACACTGGAGAGCCAACATTTTTTCACCTCGGACACAACACAGAAACTGCAATAGGTTTGACAATTTGCTCTTCAACTCTGGCCAACGAATTCGATTGGACCATAGACGCAGACATTCATGACAGCGATCACTACCCCATCAAATTAATACCCACTTTTTCAACTGCTACTGATAGCACACCAAATTTGATCCTACGCTGGAAAATTTCAAAAGCCGATTGGACAACATTTCAGGAACTTTCTTATATTCAACACAACCCCAACATGTCTCCCGTCGAAAACATCAACTCAATTACAGACACACTTTTCGAAGCAGCATCCACTACAATTCCACTCACGAAACCTTTCACAAAACGAAAACCAGTACCTTGGTTGTCTCTATAAATTTCACAAGTAATTGCGGTTAGGAAAAGAGCATTTAGGAAGTATTTACGACATCTCGATCAATAAAATTTAACCACCCGTAACCGTGAACGTGCGAGAACCCGCCGCATCATTCGCGATGCTAAGAGCCGTTCATGGTCCTCATATTTACAGCAGCTCACTTTTTAAACACGTTTAAGTAAAATATGGCAATTAATCCGACGTTTGTCCGGACGCTCCCCATTTAAATCTCTACCGGCCCTCAAACCCCACAATCTCACCATTACAGACCCACACACCATAGTAAATACCATAGCTGATACCATAGCCCATAATAGCTCCGATGAGAACTACCGACCTATTTTCTTACAAAATGCACAACACACTTTCACACCAATCTCGACCTCTTTGATTCCGACAATACCGAGTACTACAATGCTTCTTTTCATTTTTCTGAACTGTAGAATGCCATTTCCTCCGCCGGCAGCACTTCAGTAGGGCCTGACAAATTGCATTATTCCTTCTTTCGATATTTATCTGACCACACCAAACAATGCATCTTCGAAACATTTAATTCATTATGGTCAAATCACATCTTTCCTGAAACATAGAAAAAAAGCTATCATCATCCCATTCCAAAACCCGGCAAAGACCATAGTAACCCAAGTAATTTTCGACCCATTGCACTCACCAGTTGTTTAGGAAAACTGTTTGAATGAATAGTTATTAAAAGACTGACCTGGCACCTGGAAACAAATTCCCTTCTATCTCCCTTTCAATGTGGTTTTCGGCGAGGACGCAGCACAATAGATCACCTTATTCGGTTAGAAACAGACATCCGCCTAGGCTACAAAAAACATGAACACACAGTCGCAGTATTTTTAGACATAAGCAAAGCTTACGACATGGTTTTCAAACCCGCATTACTTTTCAAAATTCAGCAACTCGGTATGAAAGGACACTTAGCTCATTACTTAGTAGGTTTTTTATCCGGTACTCGTCCATTCCACACCAGGTGCCGGTCAGCCATCTCCAATCCACATATTCTTCAAAACGGATTACCACAGGGAAGCTGCAATTCACCAGTTATATTCAAGCTCATCATTAACGATCTTTTCACCGACATGCCTATTAATGTATCATACTCTTTGTTTGCCGATTACAGCGCAATTTGGTGTTCCGGAAAAAATTACGAGCATTGTTTATTTCACCTACAAAATGCATTAGACAAAATATATCAATGGTTCCTGAAGAAAGGTTTCCTTTTTTCCGCTACAAAATCTGCAACCATGATATTTAGCAAATCACTTCCCCGCCCAATTTCAGAAACACCGCTTCACCACGGAAACAATGGTATACCTTTTGTAAATTCGTTTAAATTTCTTGGTATTATTTTTGTCCGTAGGCTTTCAATGCATAAACACATCAAACACATCCAGAACAAATGTTTTTCACCGACTGAATTTATTTCGATGCATCACTTCTTCATCACTTGGAGCTGACCGTCATACACGTCTACCACTTTACAAATATTTAGTTCTACCCATAATTAAATATGGATCCGTAGTATATACCGGTGCTAGCACATCCTCCTTACACATTTTAGACACCATTGAAAATAAATTTATCCGTATCGCACTCGGTGCAATGACTACTTCACCCATAATTTCTTTAGAAGCCGAATCGGGAATTCCTCCACTAGCTCTCCGTAGAATGCAGCAAATACTTAGGTACGCCTCCAAAATTCAATTTCACGCAAACCACCCCACACACGCGTCATTACAAATTCTCCCAAATTTACATCATGGTTATTTAGGCCCAGCCGAAAAATGAACTGGTCTCACTATAGCTTCTCGAGTCAAAACATTTTCTGAACAACTTCATTTCACTATTCCACGCATTACTTCTCATTCTCCACCAACTACACCACCGTGGCAGATAGCCGAACGACACATTTTGTATCTAACCACCACTCCAAAATCACAGCTTTGTCCAAAATATGCGAAACAAAAATTTCACAAATTTCGGTCTTGTTATTCTCATGTTCCTTTTGTTTTTACTGACGGTTCTAAAGACGCAACTTTACAGGAAATGCCACAGTTTCGGGAACATACAAAAAACAACATCGACTCCCAGACGGAACATCAATTTTCATCGCCGAATTGCACGCTATCCTCATTGCCCTTCGTTACATTCGCAATCGTTTCTCTGTCACCCCATGCGCAGCGTCGTCATTTGTTCGGACTCCAAATATGTTTTACAATCTCTTTCGTCACTTTCTTTTTCACAGCATTGCCGTATTTATAGTTATGATACGTTAGGAACACATCATCTGATGGGCGTGAAGGTCTGTTTCCTGTGGGTGCCCAGTCACTGCGACATCCCAGGGAACGAAGAAGCCAACACATTAGCAAAAGCATCATTACACCTCCAAAACATTACAGAAATTCCACCACATCTTGAAGGTATTAAATCATCAATACAACAGAGCATTCGACATTTTTGGACACAACATTGGACACGAAACACGAACCAGTTTGCAGTGTTGACCTGTTTGCGGTGCCCCGTGCCCGCGTCAACGCTATTGCAACCAGCCTGTTCTCCCGCTTACCCCGAGCTGCGAACGCATTAACCGCCGTACAGCCAGCACTGGATATGTTTCGGGACTCCAGACGCACTATGTTTGCATTCCTACATGCAACTGCTGTAAGGTAATTGTAGTGTTTCGTCACACATCTGTACGACATCTTAGCATAAACATTCTCACCTCTTTCATCAAGCCATAATTATATATCGTACATGTTCATTTTTTACTGTATTGTTTTTAACCAGTCACCATTTTACCATTCTGAAGTAGAGTGTCACGAGTGGGCGGCGTGTGTGAGTGTATGTATGAGGACCACCATAATTGGGGCACTGTTCCTGTGTGTGGCAAACCGAATAAATCAAATCAAAATCAAACCATACACAATTGCATATCATCAAACCTGTCGTCGATATCTAGACCACATATAGATAACCGACACGGTGAAAAAGTCTTATCACGTGTACGCATCGGCCATACTTTTCTTACACATCGATATATCTACACGGTTTCACCCAGACCTTCATGCCCATCACGCAACACCTATCTTACAGTTACACATATTCTTCTTCACTGTCAGAAGTTCCACGGTCCTCGAAAAATACTGACGGACTGTTGCCATATACACAAAATTCCGTTTTCTCTGCCAACACTATTGGGGGATAATCATCCATTTCTCCTCAAACTACTTTTCATTTTCTCCAACAAACCAACTTGCTCCAGGACTTATAAACTGACTTTTCCAGCACTATAATTTTTCTTTTTTTCTCTTTCCACGGCACGAAATGGCCTGAGGAGGCCGAAGTGCCTAACCTAACAAAATGTCAAATATAGGTTCAGTCATGCATGCTAATTTGCATGCATTTGAGGGGACATGCTTGCTGGTATTCATCCATTCTTTTTGTTTGCACCCATACATGTATCAGTGGCCGATGGAGGAGCTCCGTGTGCACTCCACATGGGAAGGTGGCTTCCCTCTGACGCACGGGCGTTGAGATCTATGCAAATTATTGGGGGAAATATATGATGGTAGTGGCCAGGCCCAAATGGATTGGAGGGCACACTCCCTATGGTCCAATGTTAGCAGTTAAAATTATTGTGGTAGGTCAAACCAACATTAAGTGGCACTTCCCCTCAACAATACAGAGAGCAACACCACTGCTCAAACGGTAATCCGCCGAGTGCCCCTCGCTAAAAGGTGTTTCGTCCCAACTTGCCCCTCTCAGAGTAAAAGACGTTCATTCAGTATGCCCCAGTGCAGTCCCCTTCACCTGCTTAATGAATATTCTTCTGAACGAGAGCGTCAAGGGACTTCCGCAACAGCGCCCCTCCGAGGAAATGACTCTCCTCCAGACGGGTACCTGCCTCCCCCGCCCTTGAAAATGTCTGGATCCGCCCCTGGAATTGCTTTTGAGCTCCTGAAGCAGCACAAGCCATCGCCATCCACTGTGCGTCAGCTTCCCGGTCGGAGTCGGAATCAGAAAACACAGCTTGCAGCGTACTTTATTCATCCTCCAATAGCTAATGCACAATAGGATTCATTGTGCTTTCACAACAGCAAGTAAGTATATCAATTAATAAAAATATCGGCACTGCCACGTGCGAGATCGGAGCAAGGGACCGAGAATGCCACCGATTTGCACACATGCGCCAAATAGCACTACAACCATACCACCGCCAACAGCTGATTGAAGGACAAAACTCTACCGGTCATTCCCGCGCCTCGACCTGGAATACCTCCACTGGTCGAAGCTCAGCCTATTCCGGATGAGGTCGCGGGAACAGACCCATTGGCTCAGTCAGCAGCCTCCCATGTTTTCACATAACATGGGATGTGACGTGCGCGCGACCCTCTCTGACCTCCTTCCCGAACCATGGCTAGAGATCCAACGCGGGGTGTCCTGGGGACATTGCTGGATATCCCAGCTGGCCATGGTCCGAACCCCCTAATTCGGTACCATGGGTGTTAATTTCTGTAATTGGTTGGGGGACAAAGGATCTTTTTGATGGCCGAAGCTACCCCGAACGCCATTTGCATCTAGTGTACATCCATATGCTAAATGGTTAAGCTTCAGTATGCTTGGGGGCGTTGGTAGCTCAGTGGTTAAGCTGAGCGTCTGGTACGCCGGAGATACGGGGTTCGAATCCCCGCGATGCCCGCCCTTCCTGCCAGGGTGAGAGGCAGGCGACGCCATATGACCTCAGCTGCTCAGTGCGTCGTAAAGCCACAATCCATATCCATACATATTCTTCTTAGGGCGGGAGAAAACCAATTAGTGAGGTGACGTAATAAATGAGTGAAGGGGCCAGTGGCCCCCGTTAGCGCGTACAAAGTGACACCCAGTTTGGTACCCTGGTAATGTTGCTGTCATTTTCCCTATTAAATCTGAAAATAAGAACCTGGACCCCCCGGCTCGGTGAGATCTCCAGTCTTGTTTTGGGATATCTACATATGCATATGTCCAGTACCAGATCAGAGCGTTGAGTGATATCACCGCACTTCTTTAGTGCGGTGAAGTGTCGCTCAGCCGACATGACAGCACAATACGTGGGCGCTGAATGAACGACGAGGCCTCCGTTGTCTCGCAAGTTCATCAGATGCATGACTTCGGGCGGTGGACGGTCCTCTGCATTGCACAGCACTGCTCCAACGCACCCAGCACATTTCACACTACGCTGCTCCACCAGTTTACGGCACATATACTCAGCGATGTACCCGGCACAATTATCCACAAATTCAGAGCAGTTATCTCATATCCAGGGTATGCTGCACGACTGTTGGCATCGGCCTGCTTTCGCCCTCCTGAACCCGTTGACGCGTTGGACACTGAATGTCCAGCAGGCCGTGGTCGTCGCCGTCCTGTGGCTCGCAGTTCCCTGTGGCTGATGGTGAGATGAAGTTGTGCAGGGTGAGACGTCGCATGGCTTGGCGCAGCTGTTCGGCCTTGTGGTTGTTGTTGTAGCCACCCTCATATTTATGAGAAATTTAGCAGTAAAACACTTACAGATGGAACAAAATCTGGTTCCCAGAATCGATATGGTGACCAAGGCGCTTGGTACAACCCCATACAAAGCACGATTTCACCATTCTTCGCCTCTAACTGACCGACACGAAGACCCAGATGGAACCTCCAAGGCGTAAACCACCGGAAAAGGCTCGATGCCCCTGTGCTGCGTGGCGTCGTCATAGGAATTTTGTGAAAAGTCTGGAAGCATGTCTAGCTAATATATATAAGTCAATGACCTGTTGTCTCTAGTTATCTTGGCTGCGGTGAGCTTGAAGCAACGGTTTTAAAAATACTTTAAACAAAATACTGACTGAAATTCCTAGCCCAGTTCACGCATTGATTTATAACTCGCGCGTGACTTACCTACCCGAGTTCTGGTGATACCTAGGATGCATTCTTTGTCTCCTTCATTCCGCGGATTCCGTGTAATGTGACGTTACATATTTCGTTGACTGCAGCCGCGGAACGTTCTGTGAAATTTCGCGCCGGATTACCTATGTCAGCCATTTGTGTCGCTGTTCGTAAACCTTCCCACGAATTTTTATGATTGACATTTATTGCATGCCGTTACATGAGATTAATGTGGTTGAATCACTTGTTGGCAACACCAGTAATTCTACAAAGCCCCACCTATGGTCTTATTATTATTATCTACTGATGTCCAATTTAATGCACATGATGTCAAGAGTAAAAAAAGAAAAAAATGCGAAGCCATTCTGAGATGGCTCGTGTAATATATAGATGAATATCAGATATGTCCAGGGCAGGCTTTGACAGACATGTCAAGGGTAGGGAGGACATTTACATTGGTCATTTCCCAGTTAACATGCCGACAGCGGACCGACGTTGTTCCGCTGTCTGGACGCTAGTGGCCCGCTGTCAGCTGATGAGTGGAATGTCCGCCAAGCCGACATGCAAGCTGACATCCAGCCAACGTGGGACGCTGTCAGGCTGCTGTCGGTACGCTAGGGGCCCGCTGTTGGCTGGGAGTGAGATGTCTGACAACGGCCCGACGTCAGCTGGCCGCTATTGATATGCCGAATTCAACCAAACATATGTTGATATTCCAGATCAGTATGCCAATGTCTGGCCGAGAGCGGCCCGATGTCGGCATGCCGTTTACGAGATGTCTAGCTCCCCCGACACATGCGAACAGCGAGCCGACATCGGCATGTTTACTGGGTGGAGATGCCAATAATCAGAAAAAAGAAGTTTCTGAAGGTAGTGTCTAGCTTACTGCTGTTTCACCTCAAAAGTTGAGAATTTGGCCACGCTGCGACGGAAAACCCTCGCCGCTGGGAATATGGCATCCATTAGTGACATTTTCGCACAATCCAGCCAAATCGTATCCACTCCACAACATTACTTACAAATTTGAAATGCTATCTTTGGCGCGCACATCACTTCCAGTGTGCGTCGCCATCTTGGAAGAAACCGCACAGGACGGGGCTGGACAGCCTTTTTTCAGTGCGCGCGTTCCCCACGGAATCCACGAAGTCTGGCCGCGGGATTCGTAAGGAATAGACAATGAACTACACATGACGTCAGACTCCACGGAATTCGTGGACGGAATGTGACAAAGAACGTAGCCTTAAACTTCGGGAACTTATGGGCTTTCCATCCGCGGACGCTCCGCCAGCGAACCTGCACTTCAACGTCGTCCTTTAAAATATTTACATCGATGGGAGCTATGAGTTTACACAAACCTGGCAGACTAAGGATCTATTATTCGCGAAATGAACACAATTACCAGCTTTGTTAAAATTATTTGTTCATGTTAGTTCAGTGGCGTACCCAGGATTTGCGTCAGGAGAAGGGTGGGGGGGGGGGGCGGATTTGGGGGTGACACACCTACCCATATTTTTTAAAGTACCCGGATTTCGACTGCTATTTTTAAAAGGGGACATTGTATTTTTTAATAAAATAATTACTGACAACTTAATTGTCCTTTGGAGGGGCCCAATCTACCACCACCGTTCCTGAGTCACCGAATGTCAGCCATAACACCCCCACCCTGTTCGAGGTTTTACTTTGGTATCCCTTTATAAATCACCTCACACTGCTGAAATTACACCTGTGCAAATTACTTAAAAATGCAAAATTTTACAATTTCAGGCATTTCAGTTCATGATGCCGGTCGCAACCATGCCAACGTTTGTGCACGTGAACACCCGCCTTACGCATTCGGCTCATTGGCATTTCCCTCTTCTTGCTCCTTTTTTAAGGCTATGTTGCTTTTTGATGACCACAACCTGTTTTAGGGCATTCATGTGGTTTCCTGGCCACGATGTGCATTGAAAGCTCCAGTGTGTAAATTGTGGGCTGCAACGCATGCTTTGAGGCCCAGCCGAACTTCGCGGGCCTTCGTGCGCTTTGAAGGACTCGGTAAATTTCAGGCATGTGCTCTTAGGGTCGCGCTGTGTTTATTTGTGGCTTCTGAAGCATATTTGTGATACCCCAGCATGATTTTGTGACTCCGGTGCGATTTCTTGGAGTCCCGGCGCGACTTTTCGGGCCCAGAAGCGTGATTCCGGGGGCACCCAACACCAGTTTTCTGGGCTCTACGTGATTTTTGGGTACCACTTCTGATTTTTGGGAAATCCGAGTCCCGGCCTGATTTTGTTCCGCCCTCAGGCGAAATATTTTTGCATCCCGCCGCGATTTTTTCGAGCTCCGGTACATATTCGGGTCCGTAGCGATTTCGATGACATCTGGCGCTATGCTTGGAGCTCCGGAGCGATTTTGCTGGCTCAAACATTTATTTGTCGGAATCTCAGCTTATTTTGGAGGGCTCCGGCTTTATCTCTGTCGAGTCATGTCCATGATATTAGCAACGTATTCGCATTCGCATTCCGCATCCTATTCGCATACTCTCAGATTTCGTTCATTTTTTTTCAGTATATGATCTTTGTCGCTTGCAAAAGTAAGGCAAACAATAATTATTCAGTAGGACGAGCAGTTCGATCTCAAGATGTTAAGAAAGGTCATTCAGGTCAACAACGGGATACCACATAAATTCAAAGTCTTTCACTTAGCCGAATGATTCCAACGCCTTGATGTCCGCTGTCCATCGAAGATGCAGCACATCGAATTACGTGACCTACAATGTCACAGTTTGACCTCAGGTCACCAAAGTTGGTTTCACTCATGCACTATATCTATTTACGGGGTACATAATAAAATCATGGTGACACATTGAATATACCCGATTTTTGCAGGTGATAGTCTACATAGCACGTACATAGAGCACATCGATCAAAATGACCCATTATGGTCACCGATTCATCATCGTTCGCAAAAAAATGGCCAAAAAACGCAAATATACCAAATTCTTGTGCACCCGATAATTTCCGCAAACTTGTACTTGACACCACGAAATAACACCCAGACATTGGGTATTTATTTATTTATTTATTTCACGATACATGCCCTCCACGTATAGTGGCTATTATGGACAGTCTGGGTATAACTCACAGATATTTACAAAGAAAGGATAGATTTGTGGTCAATAGCGGGAGCAGATGCGCAACAAACATTCATACACCATATGCAGTAGCAGATATTGGATATAACTAGGCTATTGACTATAGTGAAGAGGGTACTGGTTGGCAGATGGTGACGCAGATGGGTCAGGGCCAGAAGGAATCCAGTGCACTTGCGGATCACAACAGCTACATGGGAATCCCACGACATGTGGCGATCAAATGTCACACCAAGGTTCCTACACGAATGACTATCATCTATCACGGCGTCCCTAAAGCACACTCGTATCGGGGTAATATTGCGAAGATTTTGACGCGATCCGAACGTGAGAAGCTGAGTTTTGGTCGGGTTTACCTTCAAACCGTTATCCAGGAAGTAGTCGTAAAGTTGGTTCAGACATGTCTTCATCTGATTTATCAGATTTGGGAGATCAGATTTGCGACCGGAGATGAAGACCTGGGTGTCGTCTGCGAACTGAGTGACGTGTGCTACCGGGACGTGCAAACTGAGGTCGTTCGAAAAGATGCAATAGAGGAGTGGACCTAGTGATGAGCCTTGAAAAACACCTATGTTGTTTGGGAGAAAGTAAGGAGAGATGCTTGTTTCCGTGTTCATCTGAGATGCTAACAGCCTGCGTGTGACCTCCCAGATAAGCCCTAAACCAGTCAGTATCGATTCCATGGAGTTCTAGTTTAGTGAGCAGTTTGGTGTGATCTATTACGTCGAAGCATTTACTGAGGTCCATAATGCAAATGAGAGCTACTTCCGAACGGTCCATTGCTGCTAGTATTTTGTCCGTGACTGAGATGAGAGCGGTTTCCGTAGAGTGGCGTGGTCTTAAGCCATGCTGAGTTTGGGCCAGTAGGTGGTTTGAGTTCAGATAGTGATACAGTTGTTTCTGCACTACCCACTCTGTGATTTTAGCCATAACCGGAACCAATGAGATGGGCCTAAAATTAGAGGGATCCGAAGGATCTCCTGATTTGTGAATGGGAGTTACTATTGACTGTTTCTAAGTGGAGGGGATATCAGCTGTATTCAGGCTTGTGTTCATAATGTCGAGCAGTACTTCTCCGATTAAAAAGAACAGAGATTTGATAACCTTAATACAGATCCCGTCGGGTCCGCAAGCACTTGTGCTCCTCATGTCCATGACAATTTTGGTTAGCTGTTCGAGGGATGTGGGTGATACTTTATAGGAGCTGGTAGAGACGCGCGATAGCCGGGAACTGGGAGGTGTGTGTTCAGGCATGTTTGCCTGGCGTTTGACTTCTGCTGATACCTTAGGTCCGACACTAACAAAGTATTGATTTAGCTGCTCAGGTAGGACCTGAGGTTGAACTCTATGAGAGCCTTTTTGGTGTCGATAATGGGCTTAATAGCACGCCACGCAGCTGATGGGCGTTTCTGAGCCATCTTTCTGCTAATATCGTCCCTACAGTCAGCTCTAATAGCTGAGCGAACTTGTCTGTTAAGTACTTTGTATGTGCGTCTATCTTGCAAGTGCAAAGCTACATTTCGCCGGTGCATGAGCTGTTTGGTAGCTTCGCTGACATGTGGTGCTGTTGGGTTCCGAATTTTGATGTTTCTGAGTGGCAGGTGCTCGTCGAGAATAGGTGTCAGCAATTTCAGCAGGGTGTCCCATTTGTCAGTTACTGAGATGCGCCCAGTGACCTGGACCCAGTCGATCTCACTAAGGTTAAGGGTCAGTTCCGAGGTATCTACTCGTCCGTAAGAACATGACTTTATCATGGTGTTAACTGAGGCAGGCCTGTTTACTTTAATGGAATTTATGATAAATTTGTGAGGACTGTAGTGACAGAAACTCACTCTGGTTCTGCCGACAGAGATGGGCGAGTTTGTTATGATCACATCCAATAAAGAGCCTGTGGTGAATGTAGGGCGCTGCACTGTAACGGTAAGTGAATAGTTGCTAATGAACTCAAGCAGGTGTGTTTTGCTGGAGCTATTAGCCGTGTCGAGAAGGTTACAATTTAGATCACCTGCGAGGTAGAAAGTGCTGGTAAAGTTCAGTGTCGCCAATTGAACCTGTCCTTCGAGCTCAGCGAAGTCATCATTTAAGGCAGGAAGAGTGTTACGAGGAGGCCGATAGATTGCCGCTAGAATGAAATACTTTCCGCTTTTCCCTTTGACTTTGGACCAGAGTGATTCTAGTTTGGAGCTCGAGTTCGGAGGCGTAGAAATTGTCTAAATGGTAATAGTTAGTACTGACTTGGCGATAATCGCCACCCCATCGTAACCTTTTTGTTTAGCCGATGGCACCCTTCAGAGTAGAAAGCCCTTCGGAAGATTTTCTCTCGAGACCTGTTCTGAATTTTCAGGTGCTCGGGTCGATTCGATTGGGCACAGTTGTGATATTTTTGGAGGTTGAGTTATATTTTTGGTAGTCCCGTGCACGATTTTTTTTGTCCCTGGTACGATTCTTTGGGCTCCGGGTGCAATTTGCATCAGTGTCCTGTCATGTTTATTTTCCGGGACCCGACGCGATTTTTGAATCTTTGACGCGATTTTTGAAGCGGCTGAGTGACATTCCGGCTAGGAATTCACTTTTGTGGAGCCAGCTGCAACTCTTGGGGCTCGGCGCGAACTTTTGGGCCCACAGTGTAATTTCAAGGGCTGCTACACGACTTCTTTGGGTCTCGGTGTGATTTGTATGGCCCCGGCGTCATTTGGTGGTATCCCTAGTACGAGTTTTAGCTGCCTCGATACGTTTTTGGAACCCCAACACACTTTGGGCACTTTTGGCGCGATTTTTTGTGGTCCAGAGTGATTTTCCATGTTCGGATTCTTCCTTCTTTGTTCCGGCTTCAATTTTCTGGTCGATTTGACTACGCTTTTGTGGCTCCGGTGCGACCAGTCGAGCCCCTAGCGTGATTTTCAGGGGTCCAGGCGCGACTTTTTGGTACTCCCACGCTCAGTGTCATTTCCAGTGGCCCCCGACCTTTTGGGGCTCCTGTCGTGATTTTCAAGAACTCCGTCGCGACTTTTTTGGGCCTCCAGTGTGATTTTATGGGACAAGGCGCGAACTTTTGAGACCCCAGCGGGATTCTCAGGGGCCCTGGTCGGACTTTTTCGGTGCCTCATCGTGATTTTGAAGGACCCAGCACGACTTTTTTTGGCCACGAGCCTGATTTTCAGGGACCCAGGTGCGAATTTTTGAGGCCTCAGCGTTATTTTCAAGGCCCCAGGTCCGGCATTTTGTGGGCCCCAGCGCGATTTTCAGGGGCCCGGCCCCACCTTTTGGGACCTCAGCGTCATTTTCATCGGCCCCGGCGAGACTTCTTGGGCCTCCAGCGTCATTTTCAGGGGCCAATGTGCGAACTTTTGAGGCCCCCAACGTGATTTTCAGGGATCCTGGTCCGACTTTTGTGGGCCCAAGCGGGATTTGCAGGGGCACCGGCCCCACCTTTTGCGGCTCTGTGTCATTTTCAGGGGGCCCGGCAAGACTTCCTGGGCCCCTAGCATGATTTTATCGGGCCCTGACACGACTTTTTGGAGCCAGCGATATTTTCAGGGGCCCCGGTACCGCTTTTTGAGACCCCAGCGTCAATTTAATGGTCATTGTTATTTTTAGGGGCTCGATGCAATTTTTTCAAACACAGGCGCGATTCTTAGGGACCTCACAACCTCTCAGGGAAGGGGGGGGGAACTTCCCCTTTGCCCCTCCCCCATCCTTCGGCACACAACTGTGCTAGTTACAGTTCAAGTTCACTTTTGTGGTTGCAAAACTACGCATAGGGCGTCATGGGTTTTTGGCATTCTACGCTAGATGAACAGAAAATGCATGTCTCTGAAGCATTAAAAAGGACGAGATAGGAAACAGACAGACCAGGCTCTTGACGAAAAATATACTAAATAATGCAGTACATTTTGAGTTATCTGCTGATATCTCAAAGGCTGTGATTTCAACCCTGGGAAAAGCAGCATTTAATCAATGAAACTGTACATGTGTGAAAATTTCTGGAGGTCATGCTTCTATTAAATTCGCCATAGACGAGTGTAATTGGCGTATGTGCGGTAAAGTATTTTGGAGTTGCATTAGAAACTAGATACAATCCATGACGTCGACGGTGACCTCATCTCGTGTGTGACGTCTCGCAGGAATGCTGGCAGGAGAGATGACAGGCCGATGTAATAGATACCAAGTAAATCAGCCTGTTCTGCGCATCGGTAGACGCAATTTTTGTTATGACGTCACAGATTTTCGGTCAGTGGTGCCCATGTGGCATACCGACAAGCGGTATAGGGCAAATCCTTTCCGCTTTCTGGGCGAGGTTGACGATATTCTTTGGACAATTATAGGTTCAAATGATGCGTTCTTATTTCCGTGGGTTTGATGTACTTGAATCGCGTACTAACTACGTGCCCATAAATACATATATTTCCGGGTAGTCTATTCTGAAGCAACAGAACAATCGTGAGGGACTTGGGATTTCTTGGGTCGATTGTTCCCATCCAACGGCTGCTGGGCTAATGAGGTGTCGGGAATGTTTGAGAGAGGGAGAGGGGACGTTTCCCCCGGTACGCGCTGTGGCGTACCCCTGCATTTAAGCGATCATACGCCACAAAATCACTGCTTTAGCATTTATGTTTGCAAACTTGTTCTCTTTTGCTTTGCAAACGTTTCCTTTTTCCTTTGCAGATTTGTGCTTCATTTTTGCAAACTAGTAATTCGCCAGACCACTGGCGTGTTGTGCGGCGGCACGAGTACTGCCCGCGTCGGTAGTGCTTGATCTGGTGACAGGCGAACTGCTCCGATCTTCCCATCCTGGTGCCTGAGGTGAACTCGGGCAACGCTGCCGCCCAGTGGCATCGCCACGAGCACTGCCAGCGTCGGTAGTGCTTGATCTGGTGACAGGCGAACTGCTCCGATCTCCCCATCCTGGTGCCTGGGGTGAACTCGGGCAACGCTGCCGCCCAGTGGCGTCGGTAGTGCTTGATCTGGTGACAGGCGAACTGCTCCGATCTCCCCAGCCTGGTGCCTGAGGTGAACTCGGGCAAGGCTGCCGCCCAGTGGCGTCGGTAGTGCTTGATCTGGTGACAGGCGAACTGCTCCGATCTCCCCAGCCTGGTGCCTGAGGTGAACTCGGGCAAGGCTGCCGCCCAGTGGCGTCGGTAGTGCTTGATCTGGTGACAGGCGAACTGCTCCGATCTCCCCAGCCTGGTGCCTGAGGTGAACTCGGGCAAGGCTGCCGCTACGCACTCTTACATTGCGCCTAAAGAATACATCTTAGGCCTTCACCCCTCCACCTCCGAGCCGGAATCCATTGCCACGACTGCGTCCATGCAGGGGCGAATCAATCTTCATGGGGACACTTGGGTCTCTGGAGGCGTACCTCCGGCTGGAAATTTCGAGTGGTACATTCAAGCACAACGCAGGGGCGCTTTTTCCTTCAAAGGACCCCCTCTTGCTAAGAATTCTGGGGGGGATGAAGGGTGCACTCAAACCTTCCCGCACGGGCGCCTTCTGTCTGCCGAGGGGCGCCAATTTCCATGGGGCCACATGTCTCCGGTGTCCCCTGTAGCTGCCCCTGCGTCCATGCGCACGATTTAACCCGAAGCAATAGCCACTGTGCTTACAAAGGGTGCATTGCATCAGTAGCCTTCTGACATTACCAGGGGGGGGGGGGGCACGAGATCCCACGCAATTCACGGACACGTAATTCCAGCATAGGCGCTGAATCGTACAAGGCACCAGGGACATCGCCACACTGAAATAAGGACATTATGGTGTTTGCTGAAAGAAATTCACTTTAGAGGGTTCCACCGCCTAAAGCTGATTCCTCCGCCTCGAGTGAATTACATACTCACTCGATCTTTTTCAAGCACTAATGCAACACAAACGATATTCAAGAACGGCTCTTCATATGGTGCTGCTTTGTACACTGTACAGCATTGGAATTGTGAACGACCCATTTGTAAAGTGGTGAGAATTTAGCATGTTCGGGAGCGAAAGGGTAGAATCATACCATTCGAAATCATGCCACACTTTCACATTTCTTTAAAAATAATGGTATTTCACATCCTTAAAATAAAACGGTAAATGCAAGGGTATATATCCACAGCATACATGTCAATAATTCCTTTACCATATTACATGATTCCTAGCAATGCAACGATACATTTTGTTACATCCGACAACTTTCACCTCCTGCGCCATGACGCCAGATGTTGCCAGATTGGCTAGTTGTGTCTGCGATTCAAGTTTTTTTTTTATAGTTCCAATATATAGATGTATTTTTTAGCTTTGTCTTGTATTTATTAATGCAACACGCGAAAACAAATCACACCTATAGACCAATCCAAAATATTCCATATATATTTCATTCATACTAGGCGACGTCATCGACCTTGCATCTCGGTGCATATTAACCGTTGTGAAACCGGCTATTGACGACACCATATGTATGCAGGGTGGGGCCGAGCAACGTGGGGCTGGGCGGTGTCGGGGCTGACCTCCAGGCGGCTGCCGGGTATCGTCTGGTTGGTGACGTGTGGTGCGGTGTCGGGGCGGGCCTCAGGGCGGCTGCCGGGTATCGTCTGGTTGGTGACGTGTGGTGCGGTGTCGAGGCGGGCCTCAGGGCGGCTGCCGGGTGTCGTCTGGTTGGTGACGTGTGGTGCGGTGTCGGGGCGGGCCTCAGGGCGGCTGCCGGGTGTCGTCTGGTTGGTGACGTGTGGTGCGGTGTCGGGGCGGGCCTCAGGGCGGCTGCCGGGTATCGTCTGGTTGGTGACGTGTGGTGCGGTGTCGGGGCGGGCCTCAGGGCGGCTGCCGGGTGTCGTCTGGTTGGTGACGTGTGGTGCGGTGTCGGGGCGGGCCTCAGGGCGGCTGCCGGGTGTCGTCTGGTTGGTGACGTGTGGTGCGGTGTCGGGGCGGGCCTCAGGGCGGCTGCCGGGTGTCGTCTGGTTGGTGACGTGTGGTGCGGTGTCGAGGCGGGCCTCAGGGCGGCTGCCGGGTATCGTCTGGTTGGTGACGTGTGGTGCGGTGTCGAGGCGGGCCTCAGGGCGGCTGCCGGGTGTCGTCTGGTTGGTGACGTGTGGTGCGGTGTCGGGGCGGGCCTCAGGGCGGCTGCCGGGTGTCGTCTGGTTGGTGACGTGTGGTGCGGTGTCGGGGCGGGCCTCAGGGCGGCTGCCGGGTATCGTCTGGTTGGTGACGTGTGGTGCGGTGTCGGGGCGGGCCTCAGGGCGGCTGCCGGGTGTCGTCTGGTTGGTGACGTGTGGTGCGGTGTCGGGGCGGGCCTCAGGGCGGCTGCCGGGTATCGTCTGGTTGGTGACGTGTGGTGCGGTGTCGGGGCGGGCCTCAGGGCGGCTGCCGGGTGTCGTCTGGTTGGTGACGTGTGGTGCGGTGTCGGGCGGGCCTCAGGGCGGCTGCCGGGTGTCGTCTGGTTGGTGACGTGTGGTGCGGTGTCGGGGCGGGCCTCAGGGCGGCTGCCGGGTGTCGTCTGGTTGGTGACGTGTGGTGCGGTGTCGGGGCGGGCCTCAGGGCGGCTGCCGGGTGTCGTCTGGTTGGTGACGTGTGGTGCGGTGTCGGGGCGGGCCTCAGGGCGGCTGCCGGGTATCGTCTGGTTGGTGACGTGTGGTGCGGTGTCGGCGCGGGCCTCAGGGCGGCTGCCGGGTATCGTCTGGTTGGTGACGTGTGGTGCGGTGTCGGGGCGGGCCTCAGGGCGGCTGCCGGGTATCGTCTGGTTGGTGACGTGTGGTGCGGTGTCGGCGCGGGCCTCAGGGCGGCTGCCGGGTGTCGTCTGGTTGGTGACGTGTGGTGCGGTGTCGGGGCGGGCCTCAGGGCGGCTGCCGGGTATCGTCTGGTTGGTGACGTGTGGTGCGGTGTCGGCGCGGGCCTCAGGGCGGCTGCCGGGTGTCGTCTGGTTGGTGACGTGTGGTGCGGTGTCGGCGCGGGCCTCAGGGCGGCTGCCGGGTGTCGTCTGGTTGGTGACGTGTGGTGCGGTGTCGGGGCGGGCCTCAGGGTGGCTGCCGGGTATCGTCTGGTTGGTGACGTGTGGTGCGGTGTCGGGGCGGGCCTCAGGGTGGCTGCCGGGTGTCGTCTGGTTGGTGACGTGTGGTGCGGTGTCGGCGCGGGCCTCAGGGCGGCTGCCGGGTATCGTCTGGTTGGTGACGTGTGGTGCGGTGTCGGGGCGGGCCTCAGGGCGGCTGCCGGGTATCGTCTGGTTGGTGACGTGTGGTGCGGTGTCGGGGCGGGCCTCAGGGCGGCTGCCGGGTGTCGTCTGGTTGGTGACGTGTGGTGCGGTGTCGGGGCGGGCCTCAGGGCGGCTGCCGGGTATCGTCTGGTTGGTGACGTGTGGTGCGGTGTCGGGGCGGGCCTCAGGGCGGCTGCCGGGTATCGTCTGGTTGGTGACGTGTGGTGCGGTGTCGGGGCGGGCCTCAGGGCGGCTGCCGGGTATCGTCTGGTTGGTGACGTGTGGTGCGGTGTCGGGGCGGGCCTCAGGGCGGCTGCCGGGTGTCGTCTGGTTGGTGACGTGTGGTGCGGTGTCGGCGCGGGCCTCAGGGCGGCTGCCGGGTATCGTCTGGTTGGTGACGTGTGGTGCGGTGTCGGGGCGGGCCTCAGGGCGGCTGCCGGGTGTCGTCTGGTTGGTGACGTGTGGTGCGGTGTCGAGGCGGGCCTCAGGGCGGCTGCCGGGTGTCGTCTGGTTGGTGACGTGTGGTGCGGTGTCGAGGCGGGCCTCAGGGCGGCTGCCGGGTGTCGTCTGGGTGGTGGCGGATGGGTGTGAGCGGCTGCGGCTGTCTGTTGGTTGTCAGCTTCCGTGCGGCTCGCGGCTCGATCGGTGAACTGGCTAGATGGTTGTTGTGCGGGCGACTGCGGCTGTCTTGTTGGTGGGCCGGTTAGATGGTTGCTGCTGCCCTCTGGCCCACCTCTTCAACCGCCCCGACGCCGTCTCCAACCCTGCTGTTGCCCGCTGGCCCACCTCTTCAACCGCTCCGACGCCGTCTCCAACCCTGCTGCTGCCCGCTGGCCCACCTCTTCAACCGCTCCGACGTCGTCTCCAACCCTGCTGCGGCCCGTCGCCACCAATACACGAATTTATGCAGGCGAGGCCAGGCTTCTTTCGCATCACGTATGCCCGTCAGTGCGCCCCGCTGGTCATGTAGGGATGAGGAATTTTGGCCTGGGTGTGATGTTATACTGATGGATGGATATGATACATAGATGCACGGCGTCGGTACTGCCACCGCCGCCGGCGCTCGTCCATTTGTGGGACCCACCCGTGTACCACCCTATAGCACATCCACCATCCACTCATCCTCCTCCACCCAACGTTCTTGGGGAAGCCAGATGCAAGCTGGTCCTGGGTAATTTCCTGGTAACAATTTCGACAGTGATATTTTCTGATCGTTGCACATTCGCGCTGAGCTTCCACCAATCTCCGCTGGTCCTTAAAGTACCCATTTATCATTCACACGAACCTTACATTCGCGACCGTCATTCGCTCAGTTCATTTGCACACGTTCATTTGGTACATACTAAAACCAGGCGACCCACAATTTCTTCCCTCCGGCATTACGCAAACATTTAGTGGGCTTCCGACGGTCACTGTAGGCTCAATTAGCCCGTATTATATTTTAATTACCCTTTCCGAAGTCCTACCTGGAAACGGTTGACGCGACACTCCTGGTTGTATAATTTGTATGTATTCTAGTTACTACCCTCAAGGTTTGAAAGCGCTGGGCGGTGAAATTTTCCGCCAGCTTCATTGCAGCCTTATAACTGGACTTCAGGTGCCCAGTTGGCAGCTACCACTTAGGAACACTGCCCAGTAATAATAATCAGAAGACTTCAGGTGCCCAGTTGGCAGCTACCACTCAGGAACACTGCCCAGTAATAGTAATCAGGAGACTTCAGGTGCCCAGTTGGCAGCTACCACTTAGGAACACTGCCCAGTAATGATAATCAGAAGTTTCGCCATCGCGCCCTTCCGTCGTGCTACCCTTCCCCCCCCCCTCCCCCTTGAGGAGGAAGGGTCAAAGACCACCCACGGTCGGCGCCCGAGGACATTTCACCCATATAAAGACAGCTAGCAGGCTGTCTCTCTTTCGATATATATGTGTCCGCTTTCCTGCGGATGCCGTCGAGCTCTTCTCGCGGCCGTCCCTTATCCACCGTAAACGTACCCGGGTGAAAAGAGGGACCGTGCCAGAGCCTGACTGATCGAGATCGAGCATTCGGCCGAGATTAAGATCAAGATAGTGACAGAGACATACATATGCTTAGACTGAGATCGAGATCGGGCTCTAAACCGAGGGACGAGACCAAGGGACGAGACTGAGGGACGAGATCGAGGGACGAGACCGAGTGACGATACCGAGGGACGAGACCGAGAGACGAGACCGAGGGACGAAACCGAGGGACGAGACCGGGACCGAGATGGCGACACAGCTTTGCCAGAAATTTAGACTATGATCGAGGTCGAGGGACTGACAGATACTGATCTATGCGACGAAATCGTGAGACAGGGACCGAGATTGAGACGATGACAGATATTTACAAGAAATATTGCAACAAATCCCTTCCGATCAAGATTGTCCTTCATAATTATGTTTCCAAACCAACTGCATTTAGGTTCAGGCTACTATCCGTGCTTTCGCGTGGGTGTTGTCACTAAGTAACTTTATCTAGGTCACTAGGTGATCGCAAACTTTATTATATTTCATTTGTGTTGCCTAATATTATGCACCGAATCAGAAAGCGAGTCTGGTAAATCGGAGCATGGGTCAGGTCAGAGTGGCGAAATCACAACCAGGCATTTATTTCTTATACTACATAAATCTACATGCTGTCTGTTTAGTTGTTCACCACGAATTATTTTCGGCCACCATTTTCTTTTGGATCCATTGCGGCTTTCACTGTGACACCACTACGGATACAAGTGGACCAACCTTCTCTGTAAGAGCGTTGGGTGCAACCACCCTGTTCCTCCAGGTGGCAAACACTCCTCCAGGTGGCAAACACTCTCATCTCCTCCAGGTGCCAAACACTCTTCTCACCTCCATGTACCAAACACTCTCCTCCAGATGACAAACACTCTCCTCTCCTCCAGGTGCCGAACACTCCTTCAGATGACAAACACTCTCCTCTCCTTTAGATGACAAACACATTCATCTCCTCCAGGTGATAAACACTCTCCTCTCCCCCAGTTGCCAAACACTTTCCTTCAGCGGACAAACACACTCATCTCCTCCAGGTGTCCAAACACTCTCATCTCCTCCAGGTGTCAAACACTCTCCTCCAGGTGATAAACACTCTCCTCTCCTCCAGGTGACAAACACTCTCCTCTCCCCCATGTGCCAAACACTCTCCTTCAGATGACAAACATTCTCCCCTCCTCCAGGTGATAAACACTCCTCTCCCCCAGGTGCCAAACACTCCTTCAAATTACAAACACTCTCCTCTCCTTCAGATGACAAACACTCCCCTCTCCTCCAGGTCCAAACATTCTCCTCTCCTCCAGGTGCCAAACACTCTTCTCTCCTCCAGGTGATAAACACTCCTTCAGATGACAAACACTCTTCCCTCCTCCAAGTGATAAGCACTCTCTTCTTCTACAGGCGCCAATCTCGCTCATCGAGATGACAAACACTCTTGCATACAGATTCAGGATGTTATTTTAGTGGCTTTTGATTCTTATTCGTATGCACCAGATAAACAGTTTTCGATTGATGCCCATTTCAGAAATGTCATCCGATTATGGGTATGCGAGAACTTGGCAGATAAATTTCAAGTTTTGATCACCTTTGACTTTTTCACGACCTGTGACATCTCAGATCACATGCGTGATATCATGTCAGGGTGGAAGTGTTTATATTTTTGGGAGATGGGGAATACTTTCCTCCCCAATGTTGCTGAGACCTAGTACTTTGGACGTTAGCTGGAAAGAATAGCATGCAATATCATCCAATCCTGTTGGAATGGTTCCACCACCGCTTACATACGTTCAGCATATGGCATACGGCCAGAATAACTACAACTAATAAGGCGTTCGGTTTATCCGATCCGACTATCGGTTCCAGAGATTCGACAGTTGAGTAAAATCGAATCACTGGGGCCGCCCGGCATTTGGTGAACACTCTCAGGCGGTAACAACCCAGCCGCCCGGTATACTTGCGTTTGGTGAAAACTCTCAGGCGGTAACAACCCAGCCGCCCGGTATACTTGCGTTTGGTGAAAACTCTCAGGCGGTAACAACCCCAGCCGCCCGGTATACTTGCGTTTGGTGAAAACTCTCAGGCGGTAACAACCCCAGCCGCCCGGTATACTTGCGTTTGGTGAAAACTATCAGGCGGTAACAACCCCAGCCGCCCGGTATACTTGCGTTTGGTGAAAACTCTCAGGCGGTAACAACCCCAGCCGCCCGGTATAGCTGCGTGTGGTGAAAATTATCAGGCGGTAACAACCCCAGCCGCCCGGTATAGCTGCGTGTGGTGAAAATTATCAGGCGGTAACAACCCAGCCGCCCGGTATAGCTGCGTGTGGTGAAAATTATCAGGCGGTAACAGTCCCAGCCGCCCTGGGTAGTTGCGTGTTGTTAAAACTCTCCGACGGCAGCAGGTAACTACTGCCAACATTTAACCAATACATTGCCTGCATTTCCCAGCTATATTACTACAACAAACTTCCTTGCACAGTAAGTAGGGGTCGAACATACTGAGGCGGTCCTGGTGCACCGGTCAGCCTGTATTTAACATCTCGGCAACCTGCTGGAAGTCGCCTCTGGATATGCTCACGGATTGGCTATCCACGCGGAGAACAGGTTAAGCTGTTCTCCTTTGTGGTAGAGCACGGCCAGGAACGGCCGGTCCACGACAAATTGTGCCGGCCCAGATCGAATGCTGAACGAAACGGAGACGGCGGCGGCTGCCTCCGTGCCCTCTTCGTTCACCTCCATGAACACCTTGTGAACGACGCTGCTGACGAGAAGTCGGCTCTCGCTGATGGCGGTCAGGTCGGCCATGCGGGAGAACACCTTGCGAATGCCGAGGTTCTGCATCGGCTCCTTCAACTGGTAGCTCGCCTCGATCTTGAAGGGAGGCATTACGACGGCCAGTTTACGGTACGGCTTGCGAAACAGTTGGGAGGTGACGGCTGGCATGTCGAGGGTATCTAGTGAGTTGAACAGCTTGTTCGCAGAAGCCAGAGAACGTTTTTTCGGCTTCAGGATCACCAGACTATAGTCCGGGTTTTTGTAAGGCAGTGAGACGGCATCGAAGTCGGGGAACAACGCGAACTGAAACACCTGTAACAAGCCCATCATGGGAACGTCACGCTCTCCAGTTGGAGTGAGGAAGAGCCTCGGCTTTTTTGTGTCAAACTTTGTCTGCCACTTACCCTTGAAGTAGAGAGCGCCAACCAACACTACATAGGCATCGCGCATGCCGTCAGCCGTCATCAAGGTTGGGATTTTCCCATTGGTGATGCTCGCCACCGCCTTATTGATCGCATCAGCGCCTCCGGCGTCTGAATAGAATGTTTGCGTGCGAACGCCATAGTATTGCTGCAAGAGAGAGTTGAAGTCGTCCTTGACACTGAACCCGCTGCGGATGTACATGCGGTTGAAGATGGCGGCGGTGACGTCAGAGTCAGGCTTGGACAGCGTCAGCTGGGCGGATTTGTATCCGCTGATGTCACCTTGATTGCTCAGCTGTAGCACCTCAGATATCTGCCGAGCATAGGTGGTGTACATTGGTGTCAAGAAACTGTGCTGTTGTGGCGGAGCGAGACTCCCGGAACAAAGTGACCAGGGACGGGGCGGATTGTACACGTGCAGCGCTGCAGGTGGGTATTTGGATACACGCATTTTGATAAACTTTCTTCTCGTCAACACCACCTTCTCATTTCAACTTGTCATGCCGTTTTCAGGCTCAACACACCGTTTCCAGCCAGATGTCTGCCATCATTGATAGTGGCATGGATCGAATATTCAGGTGCATGAACCACTAGTTTTATGGGTTTTTCCAAGCATTCAGTCATCATCTGAGAGACGCAACTGACTTTTAAGCAGACTGGGCGGAGTCAAGCAGCATGTAGAACAGTCTCAGGGATTTGAGCCAATTGTATTCTTCATAGGCGCTGCAAAGCTATGCCTTAGCGTGTCCAGACAGAAAGGATCAGATGCATGAAGGAGTGCATTGGACACCAAGGACTGAAATATTCTCACCACAGAGATTATGAACATGATAGAGCTGGTGCTGGGCAATAACGACCTTAACAGAACTTCCTGCAGGTGGGGGGGGAGGGGGGGGGGGGCTCAAAACAGTTCTCCCCACATGTAACGGTCGACCTCCGACATTCAACATCACGTACCAAACTTATAGACGATTTGGTGCGCATTGAGCAGGACAAAATGATCAAAATAGAACGTTTCATTAAGCCCACGGACACCGAAGCGTACCTGCATTGAAACTTAGGGACACATCCCAGAGGTATCACCATTCATCACCACGAAGATAATTTGTTTTCACAACCGCACTCTTAGACAGAAGGTCAACACGATTAAAACGAGGTCAGATGAATGGAAACACGCAAACAATGCAGTAAGGTCACATATAGGTCGGGTCAACAGTATTCTGAGAAGGAACCTCTTGGAAAAGAAGCATTGGATCAATTCAGATAAAGTGCCGCTTCTAGCTGTATACTCAAGCTAACTACCAAATATCATAGGCTGTTTGCAGGGGCTACGCCACTGCAAGCAGGTTCACCGCCCTGTAGCTGCTGCATAATTTTACAATTGAAATCGGAGATAGGAGGAAAATACCTAGGAATTATATACGATCTCTGGCGGCAAAACATCGAGGTTCGATTAAGGGGGTACCCAACACGTTGAAGGATAGACAGCGAGTGGAACGGCCCCAATGATGTCCATATGCAAGGGAAGACATTGAATCACTGGAGAGGGTGCAAAGGAGGGCCACAATTTTGGCTAAGAGTTCGCAGAAATAAATATATGGATTGGAAGCTGCCTGTGAAGTGTCTGGATGTTTTCACTAGCCTATAGAGCGGAAGCCATGGGGCCGAAGTCCGCACACTTTGATGTAGCATGACATCTATAGTCATTAACTGAAAATAAACTATGCGCACCCAGAGGAGTGAAAACTTGAAAGGTCACAAAACCTGAAAAGGTACTTCCATACCTGTAGCATCATATCTTCCGGAATTGGTATCATCTGTCATGGTTAAAATGCATACCTGTGTCATCAAAAGATGGCAGGAGTGTACGAGTATTTGCATCGTGCAACTTCGTGAATGTTTTGCCAAAGTTGGTTTGGTGGCTTCTCTTGTTCTGCAACCGTAATTTTTTTGTCTGTATTTTTTTCGAGCCCAATGTCTCCCTTTAGCCCTGCCACATGCATTGGGCGGCGATTTGGCGGATATTTGTTACTCTGGGTACACCCAGATCCGAATGATCCGAAATGATCCGAAAATATTGCACTTTGAATACCACAAAAAACTTAGCATATCAGAGATATAAAAGAAGGTAACCAATATCCGAGGAATTCTTGGTTTTTAGAAGGGTTGGCCAAACCACTCCCTTGCGAAGAATCTTGGTGCGCCTAGGGGTGTAGGAGGAGGAAAAAAAGCTTGGGAGACTGAATTGAATTCGTAGGATACCTCAGCCTCTTCAGGAGTTCAGCCTAAGCAGGAGAGTTCACATACCTTCCACGTGGCCGGTAGCGCGCATTTGTCTCTTCCTATGAGGAGCGGGGTTGCAGTCGAGGCTTCCGTGGGTGTGCCATCTGCAATTATGGGGGTACCACCCCAAAATTGGCCGGCAGGGGGGGGGGGATGACATGTCCCTCTCATCTTTCCATCTAATACATACATGGGTGCATCCTTGGTAATGCATGGCTTTGAAGCTCATCTAGCGCCTCAACTGTTCTCGGGTTCCGAGCCTCTGGTTATCCACCTCCAAATTGATGGGGAGAACCGCCTTGCATGAGCATATTCAACCGGCAATGACGGGCACCTGAGGAGGAGTTGGGCCCAATGAAAACGAAACTACGTGCAGATACACAGTAGATACGACGAAAATGTACTCCATCAGTGGAATTTGAGCTCGCAACATTCTCGCTAGCTATCAGCCGACGGCGCGACTCACTTGTGGTTGGTACCACCAGGTCACGGCACATCATGGCACGGCCCTGTTATCTCGCTACCCTTATCTAGCTATCAACCGACGGCGCGCTCCCCCCTTTTGTTTGTTCCCCCAGGTCCCCGCCCCTTTTTGCCCCGCCCTGTTATCTCGCTAGCTATCAGCCGGCGGCGCGACTCACTTGTGGTTGGTACCACCAGGTCACGGCACATCATGGCACGGCCCTGTTATCTCGCTAGCTATCAGCCGACGGCGCGACTCACTTGTGGTTGGTACCACCAGGTCACGGCACATCATGGCACGGCCCTGTTATCTCGCTAGCTATCAGTCGGCGGCGCGACTCACTTGTGGTTCGTACCACCAGGTCACGGCACATCATGGCACGGCCCTGTTTGCAGTGGACCACAACACCGGAAATCGAGGTAAAATTTTGCTCCTCCGGGCAATCTATTTCAGGTGTCTCCTGCAGAGCAAAACATAAACGGATTCGAACAAGGACATTCTTCAAATTTTCCTATGGCGAACCTATTTCCAAAATTTGGCCCATGGCATGGGAGTTACAGCGCTGCAAAAATGATTAGTTTAACATGGAGACCCAATGATCTGGTGCGTTGTGTGTGGTCATACGCAACAGTGCTACCAGTTAACCTGGACGGCGCTGTGGCATACTGACCTCGTCCCTGGTGTTGCCACACTGACCTCGTCCCTGGTGTTGCCACACTGACCTCGTCCCTGGTGTTGCCACACTGACCTCGTCCCTGGTGTTGCCACACTGACCTCGTACTTGGTGTTGCCGCGGGCTCCCAGCCAGACCTGCGACATCACGCTGGACAGGAGGAACGGCGAGATGGCGTGGTTCTGCGCCTGGTCGGAGGCCACCTGCTTCAGCAGAGGCAGGTCCATAGCGGAAGGTACGGCAGCGTCGGCCACGGTGGTGATGGCCAGCAGAGCGCAGACGTGCCAGCCTGTCAACGGCCATCGTGTCAATCCGACGGTGAAGAGACGTGTAGCAGGTGTAGCAGGTGTGGCAGGTATGGCAGGTGTGGCAGGTGTGGCAGGTGTAGCGGAAGCAGGTCCATAGCGGAAGGTACGGCAGCGTCGGCCACGGTGGTGATGGCCAGCAGAGCGCAGACGTGCCAGCCTGTCAACGGCCATCGTGTCAATCCGACGATGAAGAGATGTGTAGCATGTGTAGCAGGTGTGGCAGGTGTGGCAGGTGTAGCAGGTGTAGCATGTGTAGCATGTGTTACATGTGTAGCGGCTACATCAAATATATCGGCTCGAGTAAAGCAATGCCAAACTCGAAGTGCCAGCAGTGCTGTTGATGTCCAGCCGGAAGTGGAAAACTCAACAGTTTTCGTCCCCATGTGGGTAACAAACTGGAGTATTTTCCTAATTTCCGGCGACAGATAACGCAGTTTCGTCACTTCGTTCATCATTGCTCCAACATGCAACTCTCAGGATTAATGCCGCCGGTTTGGCAGAGTAGGAAGGTATCCACATTGGCGCGTACCTCCGCATTGCAGGCCCTTTACAATGTTCATGAAACGCAAAAGCAAATAGGTCATACGTTGCTATTTGCCACTAAAATATTGTTTATGCGGGTGACAGTTCGGGTGTGTCACCCCTCGTCCGGCTGCCTCCTACTGAAATATTGTTTCTGTGGGTAACAGTCCGGGTGTGTCACCCCTGTTCCGACTGTCTGCTACTGAAACATTGTTTCTGCGGGTGACAATCCTGGTTCGGCTGTCTGCTATTGAAATATTGCTTCTGCGGGTGACAGCTACAGACACAGTGTGGGATATCATACGGCGACAGGACAGTATAGTGGACCGACCGTAGCTACAGACACAGTGTTGGCCACCATACCGCGACAGGACAGTATAGTGGACCGACCGTAGCTACAGACACAGTGTCGGCTACCATACCACGACAGGGGAGTAGTGGACCGACCGTAGCTACAGACACAGTGTCGGCCACCATACCGGGACAGGACAGTGGTGGACCGACCGTAGCTACAGACACAGTGTTGGCCACCATACCGCGACAGGACAGTATAGTGGACCTACAGTAGCTAGACACAGTGTCGGCTACCACACCGCGACAGGACAGTATAGTGGACTGACCGTAGCTACAGACACAGTGTTGGCTACCATACCGCGACAGGACAGTATAGTGGACCGACCGTAGCTACAGACACAGTGTCGGCTACCATACCACGACAGGGGAGTAGTGGACCGACCGTAGCTACAGACACAGTGTCGGCTACCATACCGCGACAGGACAGTATAGTGGACCTACAGTAGCTAGACACAGTGTCGGCTACCACACCGCGACAGGACAGTATAGTGGACTGACCGTAGCTACAGACACAGTGTCGGCCACCATACCGGGACAGGACAGTGGTGGACCGACCGTAGCTACAGACACAGTGTCGGCTACCATACCACGACAGGACAGTATAGTGGACCGACCGTAGCTACAGACACAGTGTCGGCTACCATACCACGACAGGACAGTATAGTGGACCGACCATAGCTACAGACACAGTGTCGGCTACCATACCGCGACAGGACAGTATAGTGGACCGACCGTAGCTACAGACACAGTGTCGGCTACCATACCGGGACAGGACAGTATAGTGGACCGACCGTAGCTACAGACACAGTGTCGGCTACCATACCACGACAGGGGAGCAGTGGACCGACCGTAGCTACAGACACAGTGTCGGCTACCATACCGCGATAGGACAGTATAGTGGACCTACAGTAGCTAGACACAGTGTCGGCTACTATACCGCGACAGGACAGTATAGTGGACCGACCGTAGCTAGACACAGTGTCGGCTACCATACCGCGACAGGACAGTTTTGGACCGACCGTAGCTACAGACACAGTGTCGGCCACCATACCGCGACAGGACAGTTGTGGACCGACCGTAGCTACAGACACAGTGTCGGCTACCATACCGCGACATGACAGTATAGTGGACCGACCGTAGCTACAGACACAGTGTCGGCTACCATACCGCGACAGGACAGTATAGTGGACCGTGATGAAATCCCAGCCAACAGAATTAAAAACTTCCTCTATTTCCATACTTCGATACTCGATCGGTAGCTCATAAGATGGTGCATAGGTGGCAGCACCGTCGTACTGAAGTGGGCAGAGCATTCGTAAATGATCGACCGAGTTTATGGAGGCATGGGGGTCAGCTACTGACGCAGGTATATATTTTGAGATGGAGGAGGAGTGGATTCGCTGTCAGGGCTGGTGACATGTGAGACACGTAGAGAGAATGCAGCAAAAAGTAATTGTTATCAAGGAAAGAAATACAAAAATAAAAAGAAGAAAAAGAATGAAATACATGTTAAGAAATACATCCTCCATGCACCTAGTTGCTGTTACTCGATGTTGTCAGTGCAGCATTCCAAATACTGGACTATAATTGCCAGCTTACCGCACCCAAACCATTGATATCTCTGGTATTCTCCTCTTATCCTCTCTCTCTCCTTCCCTATCTCTCTTTCCCTCTCCCATCCACTATCACATTCTCCCTTCCCCCTCTCTTCTTCCCTTTCCAACCCTCCCCATCCTCTTCGTCTCATAACGACGTATCGAACATTGGCGTTACGAAGGGTACACATTGTAGCATATGGATTACACGTAGAATACACGTTGCGAAGATTGCGAAGATTACACGCCATTACTACAGATTACACGCCATTACTACAGATTCAAGATCACGCAGGGGTGGTCCAGGAATATTCATTGGAGGCGAGGCGGGGCACATTTCCTGGGAGGGACGCCTTCGGTCGTCGATATGAGAGGATATGAGAGGAGGAGGACAATGAGGATGGGAGAAAGGGAAGGAGGGAGGGAGAAGTTGGGAGTGGATGAAAGATTGAAGGAGGGGAGAGGGCAGGGAGGGAAGGTGACAGGGAAATAGCAAGAGGTATTTATGGTTGGATTGCAATAAGCTGTCAATGAAATGTTAAAATTTTGATTGTTCCACTCACAACGTCTGGCAGCACCAAATACGTGTGGAACGACATAGTAGCATGGATGGAGAATACGATATGACAGGTATGGCCATGGCCACACCAGCTGCATGGCCACACCAGCTGCAAAGTTGGTATGGCATTGCCACATCAAGTTTCTGTTGGAGCCTGTATTACTTAAATGGCAATTCGGACAATGTTTATTAGTTAAAGGTTGAATTCACAACATTCAATGAACCAAAGCAAGGATACCGGACAGCCACCCATAGCACACCTTTCGATGCTACCTACTATAATAACACTAGACACTTTGACAACACCAAGGGACAACTGCCCATCTTGAGAGATGGCCGGCACCCAAAGAGACGGGCCGGGCCCCCGAAAAATCACGCCGGTGGGCCAAAAGTTCGCGCCGGGGCTGCAATAATCGCACCGGAGCTTGGCAAGCATGAAGCCGGACCCAAAAAGTCAATCCGAGTCCGAAAAAAAATCAGGCTGGGCTCCACAAATTGCGTCAAAGACCCCCTTAGACGTGTCGGGCCATAAAACAACACGCCTGAATCACGAAGAATCATATTGGAGGCCTCAACAAGCATACCGGTCCCTTAAAATCGCACCGGGGCCAGACAAATACGAAGCCAGGGTCCCAAAAACCACTTCAAGCCCAGAAAATAATTATGGAGCCCACAAAATCGCGCAAAACCTCACCAAATCGCGTCGGGCCTCGAAAAAAACGTCCTAGGCCCAACAAGTCAGGTTAGGCCAGAACCAATCGCGCAAGGACCCCTACCATCGTACTGGAGCCCAACAAAAGGGAGCCGGTCCTCCAAAAAAAATCAATCGGGCCCTGGAGATTATTATGGGGCCCGGAAAATCGCGCCAAAGGTCCTCAAGACGCGTCGGGCCGCGAAAAAAAATATTGCCGGGGCTTCGAAAAATCATGCTGGTGCCCAAAAATGGCGCAGTGTTCCCCAAAATAGCACAGAGTCCCACCCCGAAGCGCACCGAAACCTAAACAATGAGACAATGAAATACGGAAATATTCATCCGGGCCCAAAAACCCCATGGAGCCCCACTACCAACCAAAAGGCCAAACCAAAACGCTTGGGAACCGATAAAGGTGCCGGGACTACGAAGAAATCGATCCAGGTCGGGAGGGGGCTCGCACCCAGGGCACAAGAATGTCGCGTCGGGGATAAACTAAAAATATAGCCGAGCCCCACAAAAATGACGCAGCGAACCGGAAGATCGATCCAGATTCAGAAGAGGTCTACAAAAAAGTCAAGCCGGGCCAGAACACCGGCGTCGGGGCCCCGAGAACTGGTGCCTGGGTGCGAAAAAAATCGCACCTAGAACTGGAGCATCGACTCGGGCTGGGACAAAAAAATAGAAGAGGTCCCGAAAGGAAACTCGCGTTGGTGCTCGGACAACTCGCATTGAGCCCCGAAAGGTCGCGTTGAGCCCCAAAAACTCGCGCCTGAGCAAGAAAAATAAAACGGAGGCTCCAAAAGGTTCGAAAAATTTCCATCCGGCCCAACAAATTCGAATCGGGTGCCCCAAGTAAGTACAGCGGGGACCCCGAGAGCAAGAGCAAGAGCTTTCGGGCCCACGCAGGGGGACCTGAAATCTTACCGTAGCCCTTCTAAACACCGATATATATATATATATATATATATATATATATATATATATATATATATATATATATATATATATATATATATATATACGTGCATATACCTGCATAACCTATGAAGCGGCGCACCGCAGGGAGGAAGGAGAAATTTCCCCTCCCCTGGAAGGGTCGTGGACCCGAAATAATCGCGACGGGCCTCGAGAAATTGAGCCAAGACTAACACATTGCACCGGGACATGAAAAAAAATCGGCCCGGAGCTCGAAATATTAAGCAGGACCTTGAAAAGTCACAACAGGGAAGGAAAGCCTTCCTGGAGCCCCTATCCACCCAAAAATCCCGTACAAGCTGAATACAAATATGGGAACGATGATGTTAGGCTGCGACCCTTCCACTACAAGGCTACAAGTTGTCACCACTTCTTTTGATTTAACAAAATGGGCCCACTTGGAAAAATACACCGTGGTCGAATTCCGAGGACTTCTGGAGAATGGGAGTAGGTTTGGACTCCCTCCTAATCCCCCCCCCGGCAGTCGTCGCAGAGAGACCACCCAAGGCAGTCGTCGGAGGCGGACACCACCCGAGGCAGCCGCCGGAGGCGGACCACCCACGGCTGCGACGGAGGAGGAACATTCGACGGAATCGCCGAGAAGCTCGCACATCCAACGGAATCGTTCGGGAGTCGCTCGCGAGCTGAGTGGAGTGATTGTGGGGAAACGGTGAACTTCGCTCGCGTTCGATCGACACGGTCACCCCTGCCAGACAGCGAGAACGAAGCTGACAGCGCGGCATGTGAGTGAACTGGAGCAAGGAGTGGTAATGTATCCCGTGAACCATCATGCCCAAAAATGTGACCCGTCCGTCACCGGTCGTTTTGCATATGTGATGGCCCCAGCCAGCAGTGGGATATGGGTAGCCGTCTGCCCCGGGAAGGGTAAAAATGGAGGAGCGAATTGTGGCAAATAAGGTTCTTATGGAGCATAGGTTTCAGGGTTGGTGGGGGGATACCTGAATGTTATATCGTTTAGACATGCATGGTGTTTAAGGTTGGTGTGGATGATACACGAATGTTTTACTATACATGAATGCTTATACTCTGAATGGAAGGAAAAGAATACATAACCACGCACACACATAACTGATAAGAGTTTAAGTGACTGAGGAACCACTGGTTCCGGGAAGACGTTAGTGAAGAGGGCATGTCTTCTGGCTCACCACATGCTAAATAACCACCTTCTTTCCATGGGGAATTAAGGTAGCTTAGATCTGCTGGGGCCCCACGTCACTCAGCGATTACGGTCAAGGTGGGAATACCCCCGGTCTCTTCCCCACTGTCACTCTGTTCTCTCTCTCTCTCTCTCTCTCTCTCTCTCTCTCTCTCTCTCTCTCTTTCTCTCTCTCTCTCTCTCTCTCTCTCTCTCTCTCTCTCTCTCTCTCTCTCTCTCTCTCTCTCTCTCTCTCTCTCTCTCTCTCTCTCTCTCTCTCTCTCTCTCTCTCTCTCTCTCTCTCTCTCTCTCTCTCTCTCTCTCTCTCTCTCTCTCTCTCTCTCTCTCTCTCTCTCTCTCTCTCTCTCTCTCTCTCTCTCTCTCTCTCTCTCTCTCTCTCTCTCTCGCTCTCTCTACCTCGCTCTCCACTCACACGCCAAACACCTGCTCCCCAAATCAACGTGTCGCCCGGCCGAAGGCGTCGAGTCGAGGGTTCTTGACCTTGGAAGTGCTGCGGCAAATACTTTCCGGACACTGGGTCACTAAACCATAGCACCACGTGTATACGAGACTTCCTTTAAAGCTTTAAATGGTACGGGGTAATAGAACAGTGCACTGACCATGAAGTGGCCAAACGTACTTGTTGCGAATGAGGGATTAAGCAGGGAATTAATTCCGGGTTCGTCCGTTACTTAATGTAAAGCTAGCCGGCAAGACAGGACAGGACGAACCTGACTACCGTCTGTGACGGAAAAACGTGAGACAAATAACGCATTTTAGCGAGAAGACGGCCTGCAAGCCGCTCTTCCACGGGCGATAACTTCCATGGGCCCAAGCGTGAGCCTCCGCCCTCTTCTCTTCGGAGGAGACGGAGGAGGGCTGATAGAAGACGGGAAAATGACGAAACACTGTTGGTTGAACCCCTGGGAAAGCGTGCCGGAAAGACTGGAAAATTAACGAGGCAGCTGGTTCACTTGAGAAATTCTAGGCCGCAAAAACCCTCCGGCCTGGTGGTCCCAGAGCGCGGAAGGGCATCCCGAGGGTGGTCAGATCCGACGGGATCCAAATGGGTAAGCTCGCAGGCAGCGGCACCCAATTTTGGGTCGGGATGAATCTGTGCGCACAGTTAGGTAAAAGCCAAAAACGGCTAGGTCGGTATTCCTTTCCCGTCTCAGCTATTCCAGCAGGCCTGGGCCTCTCGATTAAGGCACAGACATGGGAGATGAAGTTTGGCGTTCCGTAAGCCCCCAAGGATAGGACAGGCAGGGGATTTGAGGGTCTCCCGACCATGACCCCGGGCAGGATAGGGTAGAAAGACGATAGGGGGCCATCCCGACCGATTTGTGGCCCAGGACCACCTGTGGGGGTGCCCGCCAAATCGCAAGTTGGAGCATAAAAGTCCTGGCTAGGCGTTGACTCCTTTAATTGTAGGTAGGTCGGCCATTATTACTCAAGCCCAGCATAAGACCATCAGAAACTAACGGAATATCGCAGCCCAGTGTCATCGAGCCTTGAAGGCAGTAAAGTAAATAGTATATCATTCCCAACCAACAGTGTCGCGTCAGCCGGTCACAGTTGTGGGCCTAAGCACGGGTAATTCACATTTAACTGTGGGCTAGAAAGCCCTAAGCAACGGTCTGAGGAAGTAAGACTCACTGAATGCGCATGTACCACTGGAAGGGAAATTATCGGGCCAACACTTTTAATCGAGAGCGAATGTTCGGAATGGAAGATGGAAATGAATGGATTACGTGGGAGCATGCATGACGTAGATACGGGTAGTCAAGGACCAGTGTGAGCTGTTGGAACTCTGCGTACGCATCTAGCTGTCAGAAACCATCGTTGCCAAAAATTTGACCCAGGATAATTACCTAGGCCCTCAATTTGCCAGTCCGGTGACCCGTGGGAGCATACGGATGGATGACATGGAGGGAAACAAGCGGGGACTTTAACACTTAAGAGGGCCCCGAAGCTGGACGAGGGCCGGTGACGGACGCATTTCCAACTCCAATGTCCGTCCATTACTCTTATGACCCCCCCCTCCTAGGTCTCTCCAATCATGCGGCTCCTCTATCCCTGGCGCCACGACCAAGCCAGGCTCACTCACGGATGGAAGTGGTGAAGTGAGAGATTTGCCCTCGCTAAATACAAATTTGTATTAGGATAACGAGTCACGGGGCGCCGACAAGATGACAATACGACGAAGACAAGATGGTATGGCACGCTCAGACTGCATCTACTACAGCGAGGACTCGCGGGTCACCGCTCGCTGTGGGCCGTCCCGGTTGGGGGCCGGCAGCACGCCGGAAGCGGGATCGGCGCGGGCCGGGGGAGCCGCCCGGCGCCCGTGAGCGTAGTAAAACATGGCCGCCGGCCGGCGGCCGTGCGGAAACTACTTTCTCAAGGTCTCTCCGAAGTCAAGGGCGCACCGCAGTAGACCAAGACGAAACATGACAACAGTGCCACTATTCAGACCGACTACTCAGACCGACCACTCAGACCGACCACTAAGACCGAACCACACCCGTAACCACTACCAAATATCCCATCCCTCTCAATACCACTTCCCCCTCCCCAAAAACCACCACCCCTACCTACCCCCACCCCACCTACCCCTCCCCATCCATCCCCCACACCGACCCCGCCCCCGACCTCGCCGCCCTACAAAACCTGGAACATATCGAAGGCACCTGAGAGACACGAAAATTCCTCCAAAGCCTGAAAAAGCACATGAAAGGTCAGAGGTTGCAGCATGCCATGCAATACGTTTTTTGTTTGTTTTGTGGTTGCAGCCAAAAATAGTTAAGTAAATCCGGAAATTTGTGAAAAAGGAGTGAGTGGATGGTGGGGGGGGGGGGGGGCTACACCCTGGGAAAATCATGTCTTCGTCACCGTCTCGGCCAAACTAACTTTGAAATCGATTGTCCACCCATGGATAGTAGCCTTACTTTCCGCTTCATTATTTCTGCGATTCTCACAAGTCATCACCCCTGACAGCGAATCCACTTATCCTCCATCTCAAAATATCTACCTGCATCAGTATCTAATACCCGTGTGTCCATAAACTTGATCGAGCATTGTCAAATGCTGTGCTCACTACGGCTCGACAGTTATGCCCCCTTTGAGCCTGTTCATGAACAACCGGTTAAGTAGCTGCATTCAGCTTTGTATTGTGGCAAAACGATGAGGATGATGGACACTAAAAACGGTACATATCTGCAACACTAGTGTGCCGACATATCCGACAGGTGCTTCGGATGGAACACCGCCATCCATGGAAGTGATCGTGCAAAAGCTGAAAAATTCCGCGATCCTTGAGGACTTCAAACTAGGTGGGCGAGCAAAGAAAATTAGATTTTTGGGACAGAAATGGCACATTTGATCTCAGCTGGAAAACAACACATCGAATGATGCACGGAAATCGAAGATCTGACATAAAAAGGCAAAATGAAGCACCATAATGCGCATGTGCGTTTGTGGAGCAGGGGGAGCAGGGATTAGTGTGTATGTGTGTATGTGTTTGTGGAGCAGGGGGAGCAGGGATTAGTGTGCATGTGTGTATGTGTTTCTGGAACAGGGTGAGCAGGGATTAGTGTGTATGTGTGTATGTGTTTGTGGAACAGAGGAGCAGGTATTATTGTGCATGTGTGTATGTGTTTGTGGAGCAGGGGGAGCAGGGATTAGTATGTATGTGTGTATGTGTTTGTGGAGCAGGGGGAGCATGGATTAGTGTGCATGTGTGTATGTGTTTGTGGAGCAGGGGGAGCAGGTATTAGTGTGCATGTGTGTATGTGCTTGTGGAGCAGGGGGAGCAGAGATTAGTGTGCATGTGTGTATGTGTTTGTGGATCAGGGGGAGCAGGGATTAGTGTGCATGTGTGTATGTGTTTGTGGAGCTGAGTGCTTTCTTCCCTCAGCTACTGGGCATTGTCGATGCCATGGGGTACACGGATCGGCTTGTGGTCAATACATGAGCATCCATTGTGAGACAGCACAGCCCTGGTGGTATGTGTGGTGTCAAATTGGCCTTCTCCCGCCCCGCGAGTGGTATATCATTTCCTCTCACCGCGAATGGTATGCGACTATCGCTCACCGCGAGTGGTGTGCGACTATCGCTCACTGCGAGTGGTGTGCGACTATCGCTCACCGCGAGTGGTGTCGATATTTTCCCCCCCGCGAGTGTGTGCGACTATCGCTCACCGCGAGTGGTGTGCGACTATCGCTCACCGCGAGTGGTGTGCGACTATCGCTCACCGCGAGTGGTGTGCGACTATCGCTCACCGCGAGTGGTGTGCGACTATCGCTCACTGCGAGTGGTGTGCGACTATCGCTCACCGCGAGTGGTGTGCGACTATCGCTCACCGCGAGTGGTGTGCGACTATCGCTCACCGCGAGTGGTGTGCGACTATCGCTCACCGCGAGTGGTGTGCGACTATCGCTCACCGCGAGTGGTGTGCGACTATCGCTTTATCGAGTGGTGCGTCGACTATCGATCACGCGAGTGGTGTGCGATGCTCGCGAGTTTGACAAGCGCTCACTGCGAGTGGTGTGCGTGTCACGATCACCGGAGTGTGTGACTATCGCTCACCGCGATGGGGGGTGTTTTTTTTTTTTTTAATGGGAGGGTTTTTTTTTTTTTATTGAGGGGTTGGATTGGTGCCAACAGGAGCTGTGTCACGATCCTATATGACCACCAGCTTTCCCATGTCCCAGCTTCATTGCATGTCGCATGTAACCGGGACTGATGCTGCTTGTGCAGTCAGGTGACCTCGGGGCGCGCCGGTCACGTGACGTGACGACACAACCAAGTGACCGACAGCTGAGTGGCTCATCCTTTCACCGTGCCGACATCCCCCGCATCGGCTGATCTCTGACGGAAAGCCCTGTCTTTGAACAAAAAGTGCACGCACTGGGTAGACAATGCTGTGGTGAAAGTTGATAGGAATCAAACAACGGCCACCTCAAAAACTAGGTCCAGTAATGTATGATGATTTGAAACACTTCAACAAAAAGGTTATTAAGGTTCCAAAAGCGTGACTGTCACACTCTGCTGAGACCAGCCGTGCACGGTCTCGTCGCTCAGATGATCTTTTGCACCACGCACACGGGAGTATACTCACTCTGCAGGTTTCAGGCCCACACTCATAATCAAATCTAGTCTGAACGGGGAATCATACCCCCATTCACACAACCCCAATCCCCTGGAGCTTCCACCCATGGATCAAAGCTACTCACATCGTCAACATACATGTAAAGCCACTCACATCGTCAACATACCTGTAGAGCAAGTCCTCATCTTACGTGATGTTGCCCTCATCTTCGGTGATGGTGCAGGTGTTCACTGCGGTCTTGCTATGAGGTATTGTGTCGCAGCGCGGGGGGCTGCACGACCTGACGACGATACGGTGCGCAGTCAACTGGTCAGTTGGCAAACAGTGCAGTGAGGCCGCTCCCTCCCTGCTGCACCGCCATCCGTGTACCACATGCAACAACCGCATGGACAATCCTTGCATTATAAGCAGATTAGCGTGACCGTGTCGGCTTTAGAGTTCATGGGAAATGATCGAGACTGGCGCTTGTTTTGCACGACATGCACGTTGGATTGACATCTACACAGGATTAGCATCAATTGTAATTCCAGGTGGAAGACCGCTTCCCAAAAGGGGTTGTATCACAGACATCTGTCGAGGTTTTCCTAGAATTGGTGGAGTTTGTTTCCATGGACCACAACGTCCATTTATGAATCACGAGAAATGCGATGTGATTGCTTAGCCAAAAACACCGACAAAATCCAAAGTATAAATGGTGGTGAAGGTCGGCACAATGGAACTAAATATCGTTGATCAGTAATATTTCGAAACCATACACAGAGACAAGATTAGAAGTTAATTCAAGATGATAAACATATTGTATTGCATGGCATTGCATTGTGTGGTATTGTATTGCATTGTACAATAAAGGCACTATCCCAAGATGAAAAGGGCTATGCTCGGTACCATATAATCAGCTAAAACAGTCGGATATGGTCCACACTCAACTGCACACAATGAGAGCGGTTTGGTTCCTAAAAATCACATGCCGTACGCTTAAAACAGTTGCCACTTAGCTGACGAACATCCTGGGCGGACGTTTTAGCGCTGCCACAGGGGCATGTCAGCCTCCGTCGTCGGGCATGGCAGCGCCAGATCAGTGTGCCGGCGGACGTTTTAGCGCTGTCACAGCGGCTTGTCAGCCTCGGTCGTCGGGCATGGCAGCGCCAGATCAGTGTGCCGGCGGGTGGTACCGCAGCGGCGTTCAAGGTTTGCCTGCAGATGAGAGGCAAGAGCTTGTGGTTCACCGGTAGATCTAATTTTGTGCAGGAAGTGGAGTGTGTCATTCGTACAGTCGACGGGCAGTAGGCCAGCCTAGGTCATCTCGTGCGTCCGTTATATGATTGAATTTGTGCCTGCTCGAGCTGACGCGCAAAAACAAAATGTATAATTTTTAAAAGATGATTCATGTTTTTCTGAGAGCAATTGCCAAAGATAGTTTTACAGTAAAGGACGCGCGAAATGACCAGGACGCTGACAAGGATAGGGAGCAGGCTCGAGGAACTGCAGTGACACATTTTTTTTTTTTTTTTTTTTTTATTTTTTTTTTTTTTTTTTTTTTTTTTTTTTTAAAAAATCTTATTTTTTTTTTTTTTTTTTTTTTTTTTTTTTTTTTTTTTTTTTTTTTTTTTTTTTTTCAAGGGGGGGGGGGTGGAGTTTTTTAAGGTTTTTTTTGGTGCCAGGGAGTCGCAGTGGCATGCTTACAATTTGTGTCAAGTGGGAGGGGACGGATCAGCAACAATCAGCAAATGGATTTGGAGGGAGGCCACCTAAGACGATATTTTCCATATTTCCAAAGTCCCTGGATTTCGACCACTAACGGGTGATTTCTTGAAATCCGGACAAAATTAAAAGCGGCCTAGTGTTGTCTAAATTGGGATAAGCACCACATTGAAGCTCACACTTGTGGAGCTTGTGAGCTGTGGAGGTTATGACATGTGGAGGTCATGATACGCTGTCAATAGGAGCATATGATACCACTAATCTACCTAAAAAGGACGATCAATTACACTTCGATGATTCGACATTTTTGCTAAGAGGTTACAGGTATATGATTGGGTCATACCTCTGTGACCTGACCTGATAGCGACCCGAAACTTCGCACACTTATGGACGAAAATGAGTTGAGTGATATTATTTCGATTTTTTCGAATTGATTTGATTACTTGGCTTGATTGGTCCGGCAGTAACCTTGAGTCGAGCTGAGCCGAGAAGAAGCAGCGATGCGGTCACACTAGCTGCACGAGGCATTTTTTTATTGATTTGATTTTTCGAAAAGTTTTGTTTTCACCTTGACCTGGTTTCATAACTTTACCTGAGATCATCTGAATCATTTTTAGTCTTTAATTGGGTCCAATACCTACACGTCGATATGCAAAACGTATATGTATCGTTGAAACGCTATTATTGACAGCTCTTGCAAAGGTGCTCTAAAAATGACACTTCTCGATCCCTCTGCCCTGGATTTGACCTCGCTTAGCTCAATGACCCTGGACTCATAGACAAACATCGAAACCTGAATCAATGTGCTGTTTAATGTTGCACATGCAGAATAAGATTCAGCGTGATCGCGTTAGGCGCTCGGTGGCTGTCCCGGATAAAAATGACATGGGTAGGTTGCCATCCCCGGCATTTCTAAAGTTAATTATCTGGATTTCCTTATGATTCGACCTACTTCATGTTGCGCGTTTCATTTGGCGGTGAGTATTACCGGGTGAACAAATTAATGCTTTCGTGGACTTGGACTTTCATATCTACTTGATGCAACATGACATGTGCCATACATGAATTGATAGGTTTTCATTTATTTCAACCTTCCATAGTGTTCTGGAATGTCCAAACGAACAGGACATGCCAAAAGAAGAAGAATGTAAGTAATCGGCACCAGATGGGTGATGATTCCCTTCTCTTTGTTAAATAATGTATTCAAGTCATGTATGCGGATAATTATTAACCCTTGCCTCACCGTCAGGAGGGGGAGAAATCAGTAGCACCCCACCCCTGCAAATTTTTGTATCGCGACTTTGAAAAAAATGACACGTGGTAGCGCACCCCAGCTTGATACCTTTTTCCACATCAATTTCGCTTGCGTTGGAAAAAAGCTGGGGTCAGGTCATTCAAGGAGCCCTACGGGCGATTCTTTGTCTCACCTCCAAACACGCTTAGGATGTCACACGTTCCTGAATGCAGATGTTTAGATGACATTTTTCGGATTGCTCAGGTCAGCAGAAGTAGAAGTGCTGTTTTCTCGGATTTATCTTAATTTTGTTTTGATGACGCTACTTTTCACCATATGTGGCCTCTTAGGGCCCAGATCACAATTTTCGGTCAAACGGCGCACTTCTCTATATAAGTACAGGCACAGGTACACAGGTAAGTCAGCTTACAGTGCTATTTATGGGCGTGACCAAGCTATCTCAAAGAGAAATGCTCCAAAAATTCGGAACTGAAAATGCGTCGCACTTCTGAAGTATCTTAGTTTAGAGAAGTTTTTTTTTCTGAATAGCAATTTAATGTCCCTTTTCTTTCTGATTCAAAACACGTTGTTTTCAAACTCGCTAAAAAATGAACTCCCAGGGCGGAAAAAGTGGCGTCACCCGTGACCTCATAATTACGTCATTTTTGTGCAACGTCAAAATTCTGGTTGCTTTGTTCGGGAATCATCAATGGTATTACTACCATTATGTGAATACTGTACTTTCTGACATTCTCGGCGGCGGAATTCGCCCCCCCTCCCTCCTCCCCTCCTCCTTCCCTCCCTGGTCAGGCGAAGAACGACCTGAAACCCATGATTTTCTCCAAATACTGCTAGTTTTGAGAACACTTTACCAAAATTCGTCCAGCAACTTAACATCTTTTAACTTTGACATTCAGGTTGATTGCTGAAATATATTGTGGTTGGTGCTCTTTCTGCAAAGATGCATGCAAATCAAGAAATAAGAAAGGAATGAAAATAAAGTGTTCAGAGGACACTGTACTGTTATGAGTACTGTTTTACTTTCCTCTGCGGTTGGCATAATAGTCCACTACCAAATAGTAGGATGTTTGTACCGATTGCTGTTATGTATGGTAGATGTAAGGGACGAGTGAAGGTCTATTAAATCTTACAGCTTCGACTTCAATAACAATGGCAATCCCCATTATTTTACACCTTACACTTTTGTTATTCAGTGATGTGCGTGGCAAGCACAGTGCACAAGAAATATCCGTCGGAGGGACGCTCACAGCTCTACCGAATTTCGCATAACTCTTGCCGGTAACGTGATCAGTTTTATGAGGCTGGAATGTCCGTGACCCCAATTAACGTTCCTCACTTCGGAAAAACCCATCCGCTTGGCGTGGAGTTGTTTTTCCGCCCACGGAGCAGTCGGTGCTCCATAGGCGGCCAGTGCATGCGTTAGGGTAAGCGTCAATCCCCGGGGAAAATCCTATCTTTGTTGAACACATGTGAAGTGGTAATACTGATCCCTACGCGAAGACCCACATAATGTGAATATAACCGGCATGAAGTGTGCATCACGCCTGAGCTAGCCTGTTAAGTTTCGCCATTTTTGATTTTCGCCATTTTCGCCATTACCCAATGTTCAAACAGATTAGGATTTTCTTCAGTGCCGAAATGAGCACATGAAGCAATTCGAACCGGTTTGAACATCACATTCTATATATTCAACCCACTTCTGGGGAGATCGTTCGTTTCATATCACTTGCGCATCGAGTATTAAATACTCATATAAGCATAGAAAATATTACATAGCTGACAACTATATCACAATGCCTCTGTGCAATAGTCGATTCCCCGAGGCTACTTGCACGCCACTCATTGCAATGTTCTGACAATTAAGTTATTGATGATAATGCGGCACACATTAAGAAACAAGTGAAGACTTTTCGTTGATTGATCGGCGTTTCGGCGATCGCTCTGATCAGGGTAGAAAATGCACAACTGGATACTGCATAACAAAGATATGGCACGAATCAAAGCACGTGCCAGAAATCCTTCCATTTACAGGAAGCCCACCAATAAGGATGACCTAATTTACTTCTACTCGGTCCATTATTTTCACACGAAGTCAGGAGTGGTTCTCGGCTTTTTCTCAGAGCCTCCCGAATCTGCTCTCTATAATTCTTATAAGCTGAACTTGACCACATATCGTTCCGAAAACTGAAATTCACAATTAAATTGGCTGTACTGATCAAACTAAAACAAAAGGATGCGGTGGGGGCACATGCAACACCGAGAGCAAGAAGGATATATCAGCGGAGTAGATTGCCAGTCCCATCAGCGCTGCTTTCAGCGAAAACATTGGATGGTGTTTTGTCCCACCGATGGCCGTGGCTGTCGCCCGTGAGGCGCCAAAGCGCGTCACGCCAAGCACGCCTCACGCCAAGCACGCCTCACGCCAACCACAAACGTACTGCATATAAAATTCCGTCAGGGGCCTGCAACAATGCATACCTCGGAGAAACGGACAGAGGACTAGCTGTGCGTCCAAAAGAACACCGAGCCGACTTACACCACCGGACCTCCAGTGGTGTGGTTATGCACGCAGATAAGGCGGGTCACCTGGCCAAATGGGAGAATGCAGAGGTGTTGCAGGACAACCTTACCGAGCAGCAACAGTTACCTCTCGGGGCAGCACACATCGCCACGTTACCGAGCAGCAACAGTTACCTCTCGAGGCAGCACACGTCGCCACGTTACCAAGCAGCAACAGTTACCTCTCGGGGCAGCACACATCGCCACGTTACCAAGCAGCAACAGTTACCTCTCGGGGCAGCACACATCGCCACGTTACCAAGCAGCAACAGTTACCTCTCGGGGCAGCACACATCGCCACGTTACCAAGCAGCAACAGTTACCTCTCGGGGCAGCACACATCGCCACGTCACCAAGCAGCAACAGTTACCTCTCGGGGCAGACTGTTACCTCACACATCGCCACCAACACGTGCAGTTGTGTTTTCAGGGCGGCACAATTCACGGCTGGAACAATCCGGAAATGGATGCCGATGGGTGGTCTACCCCAGGGTGATCGTAATCCCCAATGAGGACGGACACACTCACAGACACACACACGCACCTTCACATTCTCACATACACAGACAGACACATGCACACACACACACACACACACACACACACACACACACATACACACACACATTAATTTTCGCACATGTACACACACGCACAGACACACGCGTCCCTGCACACACATATTTGTCTTGTGGTCTTCTGAGCTTTTCCTGGCTCTTTTCTGCTTGCATTCGTTGGCAGTGTATAGTTGGCGGTGTTCTTAAATTCTTGTATCCCTTTATTATTATTCCCTTGTAGGTGTTCGGATGTTTGTATTGGCAACAAAGCTGTCCAGAGATCCCATCTTGAGTGTTATAATTCTCACTTTTGCGCTTAAGTTGTCGAAAATATTTTAAGCTTAGCTTTAGAGACGAAATTGGGTCATGGACTTTGAACAAAAAGGTTCGAAGAAACCGCTTGGAAAGAAGAAAATAAATACCAAACAATTCCACACATGAATACCTCGTGCTTACATCTTCATGCATGAATATTTCTGTGCATATTCCTTCCCAATGTGTGTAGAAATTGTAATTCACCACCAGATATGAGCCCATGACTCCTGATGTGATATGCGATGCACCATGAAATGATCCGGCAGTGACCTTGAGTCGAGCTGAGCCGACAAAAGGCAGCGACGCGGTCACACCAGCTGCACGAGGCTAGCACCGTATCAGCCCTGTCACTGCTGCTGCTGTTGGTGATGTTTGCCTACTGCATATTCCAGCGCACCGCCTACAGCGACAGGGAGTCTGAGAGCTCGTGGTCACAGAGTCCCGGCAGCTGGACGACCCGCAGCACCAGAAGCTGGACAGCCACGCCGCTCTCCAGCGACGACCTCTACAGCAGCGACAGCTTCGACTTCGAGCGCGACGCGCACCTGGTGCACAACCGCAAGACGCTGGCCGACACGAAGAAGAAGAAGGTGCAGGAGGAGGCACTGGTGCGGTGCCGCGCCGGACGCCTGCCGCCGGACGACTAGTGGGAGAGGGTGCCGCCACTCTGCCCCGCCAAAAAGAAGAAGGTGCAGGAGGAGGCACTGGTGCGTCGCCGCGCCGGACGCCTGCCGCCAGACGACAAAAAAAAGCCCCCCCCTCCCCGCCAAACACGCACAGATGCAGATATCGGTGCAACACCCCATCGTGTGTGAAGATAGAGCACTTCTGCAGATTGTGAGACTGCCGGGTGAGCCAAGCTTTGTCTTGGCTTTGGCTTGCAGATTAGCCAAAGAGCTCAGTGGTGGCCAGATCGGTGAAGGTCAACTTTATGGCAGTAGCTAGATCAGCCAGAAACATGGAACATTGGCGAGTCAGATCAGCCAGAAGCATGGAACATAGGCGATTCAGATCAGCCAGAAGCACGGAACCTTGGCTGGTCAGATCAGCCAGAAGCATGGAACATAGGCGAGCCAGATCAGCCAGAAGCACGGAATCTTGGCTAGTCAGATCAGCCAGAAACATAGAACCTTGGCGAGTCAGAGCATCTAAATGCCACCATGTTTTGGTCTGCTAAAGCACCCAGAGGTGGCTATGTCCAGGGCTACCATATCACTCAGAAGTAGCCTTATCTAGGGCTGCCAGATAACTGGCGAATCCTTCAAAGTGGGATGGTTAGATCCATTCACTACCAGCAGCAAAGTCTATTATGCTGTGCATGGATTTGCACTGCATTGTACCAAAACAGACAATCCCTTGCACGAAAAAAACCATGAGGCTATTCCAACCTCATGGTCAAAAGCTGGGACAGAGCAGATCACAAGAAGCCGTCCGCATCCATGCAACACTTCTACGCCGTAAAATACATATCATGATAATTGACCGCAAAGCACAAGACATTAACATATTCACACAAATATAACATACAATTTCCACAGCTTTGAAGCCACGAAGAATTGCTTTGTTCTCTCCTAGCCAACGCGAGCGGATCTATCTCTATATATATATATATATAAATAGTATATATATATAAATTGTAGTTATATGTGAAAATGTTAATGTCTTAAGCTTTGCGCTTAATTATCATGACATGTGTTTTTCTTACTTTGTTTTTATTGTATTTTTATGTATATATATATGCACACGTTGCATACATCCAAATATTGACATAGAAGACAACTGGAAAAGGGACATTGACTAGCCGTTCACTTTCATATCTCCTGTCCATGGCACCCAGCTCGGTGTTTTGCTACCGGCTCCCCCTCATATGTCTGGAGGCACCAAAGCTGGCTGGCATTTCTCCCTCCCGTAGTCGCCTCACCCCCGACCCAGCTCTGCTGAAAACCCACCGAGCCGACCGGACCACCAAGCCAACCGTTGCCGCACAGCACGGTGCAACTTTGTGGTCTCCGCACTGAGTCAAAATCTTTCCAAATCTGGCAGTCCAGCCACAGTCGGTTTGTCCGACTCCAACTCCGGCGGTTCGCCCGACTCGTCCAACTCCGGCGGTTTGTCCGACTCGAACTCCGGCGGTTTGTCCGACTCGAACTCCGGCGGTTTGTTCGACCCCAACTCCGGCGGTTTGTCAGACTCCAACTCCGGCGGTTTGTCCGACTCGTCCAACTCCGGCGGTCCAAGGTTCCAGTGGAAGGATGGGTCGGTGACGAGGACGGAGGCAGAAGACAGTTACGCGCGGTCTTACCCTAGAGCTTGAATATCGTGCCTGAGCCTCTGAGGTTGGTGAAGCCATTGATGAACTCTATGCATTGGGCCCCACCAATAATTTACGGTACCCATGCTACCTACCTACCTAAGTTCAACAAAATCGCGGCTATAAAATACTGCATCAACCAGGAAGACTGCCACTCCAGTCAGGGGTGGATCCAGGAATTTTCATGGGGCATTTGTCTCGAGGGGCCCCGCTGCGAAAGGCCCCGGAAGAGCGCCTTCCGCTGAAAATCCGCTGAGGGGATGTTGATGGGGAGGGAATGAGAGGAAGTGCACTGGAGTATGCTGAAGGGGCGACTTTTCCTCTCAAGGGACGCCTATGTCTCTGTGACTTTTGGGCGCCTTTTGGCCAAAAAAAATCCGTCGCTGGGGAGGGGTGCTCTCCAGCCTCCCGAATGGGCGCCTTTTCCCGGTCAGAGGGAAGCCATCCTTCCATTGGGACATGCCCCAAGTGTCCCCTCCGCTGTACCCGCCCCTGGCACACGGGGTCGGATCACGAAATTGTCATGTACTCGTTTGGATTGGCTCCACTTACTTCGAGGGGCGCCATTGCGAAAGTTCCTGGAGGAGTGCCCCGAAAGTTGCCGAGCGGATTTTCGACTGAAAATCCATTGATGGGGGAGTGGACGCACTGGAGTATACTGAATGGCCCGTTTTGTCTGAAACACAAAATCCGTTAAATATGGGGGAGGGGAGCACTCGAGCCTGTCGAAGGGACACCATCATTCCATGGGATGCATATGCACCAATGCCCCCTGACTCCAGTTCAACCGATGCCCACCGCATCATCACCCTCACACCCCTCACTTTATAAAATGGAGATCGCCGTGATTCTCGCTACAACTGAAATGTTCCTGGAATTCCCTTCGCACAGCAATTAAAAAATCCGCTCCGTTATCTGCAAATTCCAGCCCGGCACAATACCGGTCTCACATCCATCTTCTCTACATGCCTTTCGCCATCGCGATGTTTATGCCTAATTCGTCCTAACTCGGCGTGGTTTATGACGCACACGTCCCGAACTCTGTTTCCTGTCTTATGACCTATGTATGCATCCTAAACTTCGTGGAGGGCGTGTTGCGAGGACTCGCCAGGCTTCCCTTCCACCCGCTCTTCCTGGAAGCGGCGCGATCGCGGGCAGAGCACGCGCGCGCGGCCGTTCCCGTAAAACCCCGCCAGGCGGCGGAGCGCGGCGGCTGGAAAACCCCGCGGAGCGACGCGCCAGCTGGACGGCCCGTCGCCCGGCTTCATAAGTCTGACCGGGCAGCACAGTGTGACCAAGTGCGACCAGGTGAGCTGGCATACAGGTGGGCCGGACGTCAGCCGACCGCCGCACGGCGCCACGGACGCTGGCCTATGTGGTTTGGCGCTGCCAAGGGGAGGCAGATTGCTGAATAGTACAGCTTCGTGCAGGACGTTAGGTTGTTGCATATCGTATTACATATGCATGTACCGGCATAATAATGCATTTATTATCTCGTATCGCTCACTATCACGTCATCCGAACTAGTGGGGTTAGATGTAACTTTGTTTTATACTGGTGGCTGCAGCACTGGGTTTCAGTCGTGAAGTAGTTAGCACGAGTGTAAACTTTAACTGTTGAGTACGTCCACATGCTGCCACTGGGTTACGTTCTTCACGTAATTCATTGGCCAGCTGGCGGAGCTGATGATTTCAATGAGCAGCTTGATATCCTTTATTTTCAGGCAGCTTACCACGGCAGAATGGGCATTGGTTGCCGGCTGTGTTTGTGTTGTCTCGCTGGTGTTACCAAGCGGACCCTGCTGTGTATCACTGGAACTTCCAATAGAGCTCCTGTATGCCATGTGCACGTGTGCCATGTCTGCACGTGTGCCATGTCTGCCGGCAGATTCGCTTGAAGGTGCCGACATGAAGACCTGCTTTGTCACGGTGTGTGCGATGGCGCTGTTAGCTGTCTCCAGTGGGCGGCCACAGGGTGGGGTAAGTAACTGCTCACTCTTACCACCATTCTGCTAAGTCGACGATGGCAACCGCCAGTATTGTCCTGAATGACAGCATTGAATGAATTCATATGCAAGGTCAACCAACAGGCAAGCAAGGCAAGGCAATCATTATTCAAGTATTTGCAATCATTATGTGCACCAGCTGTGTTTGTCTGGCCATAATTAAAGATAATAAGATGATGTGCCGATAATTAACGTCACCTTTGAAATACTCTGTGAACACATATCGAGTAGAGTAATGTTTTATTTTTCTGCATTAGGAGTATATTGTCGGACCTCAACGCTTGTTGCATTTCGTAGCATGTTCAGCAGCAGAAAACAAGTAAAACAAAGGCAATACAAGAACACTGAGTTTGAATAAGGACTATGGTTGGACGTCATTCGTATAGTGACTAGAAAACCACAGATGCAAGAGAAACACTCTTTTCAACAACTGTTTCAATATTATAGTTGTGTTAAATGATCACTTCAGCGCACTTGATGATGTTTATCTGGTCTGTAGGCTGTATTGTGCTGTGCGCCCCTCCACCAGGACATCTCCCAGACTATGTATTACAACATTGGACTACTCACGACATTAAGGTGCGCACCCTTCGCACTGCTCCTGATGCTGCACCACACATTTCACACTCTACAAACACTGATGTGCATCTCATTGGTACCTCTAAATAATGGCCAGTCTGGACATAGCACGTCGGTTCTGTACCACCGCAACTGGCGTCACTGACGTCACTTTCAGCACGGTACAGCTATCACTGCGGTCGCTTTCAGAACTTTGGGTCAGCAAATGCTGAAGCTTTCGGTATCCAGATTCCGGGCTTCCAGAAACTGAACGTGAACGCCCATGTGGAGCAGTTCCACTCCAACAACAACCCCGGTGTATTCGAATCAAGCAACAGCCTCGCTTTGGGCACCGGCATTCAGGTAAGCACATTCGCGCCGGGGCCAGAGAGGTGAAGCAGCACGGCGATATTGGTTGACGCATGCATGTTGGCTCCATTCAGTACTACGAACATTTGGTACTATGTGTCAATATTTGTGTTCAATGCTTCAACGTCTCTTATAATTGTTCACCGTCCCTCGTTTCTCCGGTTGATGTTCTTTGAGATGCTAACTGTAGAGGATAGGCCTGTGATTAAATGCTAAACATGTATGTTCCTAATTATTATGCTGGTTGAAGCCTGGGCCATCCGGTGGCATTTTCTCGACCGGTGGCGACATGACCGGTCATCAAAGTTAAAATAAGTATGACATTTTGTTCACTATGGTTTGTATCTAAGCATTCCCATTTAGGTCTTGACACGGTGGGTGGTTTTTGCTCAGCGTACGCACCAGAACAGCCTTTGTAATATCCGATTTGGTCGGTCGCACCCCTCTGGTCTGTCGTCCCTCTACCCTACATGTCACCACTGATACCTCGAAATTGTTTCAGTTCTCTGGCCCTGGCCAGCAAACATCGAATATCCAGACTCATGCTACCAGCAACCAGAACACCCGACCGATCTTCTAAGCATTGAGAGGCGGCCACACCGAAGCGTTACAGCGCAGGCCGGTCGTCACGCAGCGCACTTTGGCGCGCTGCAGCCGGCAGCTTGCTCGGGACTGCCTGCAGCGACGAGCCGACGGGTGCACCGCAGGTTGGCGTCGCTGCAGCCCGACAGCCTGCTCGAGACTGCCTGCAGCGACGGGCCGACCGGTGCACCGCAGGTTGGCGTCGCTCGCGAACCGGTCACAACCCGCACTCGGCGCACTCGGCCTGACAAGTCACGTGGGTCACAACAGTGCTGATGCTGCGTGGTGTTGGCTGTTGTTTCGCCTTGGCACTGAACAATGCGCATCGGTGACAATGTGTGGAAGGTAATACAAACCTGAATACAACGCGTGTTTTGCTGACGGTTGTGCAATGTGCATATCGACATAAGCACTTCGATGAATGCGTGCACTGTGAGAATCCATGGGGCCGCTGTCAATTATATGCCACTTGACTACTTTAATTGGGCGTTTCCTAAGAATCTCTAAGATGCCATGGCGATGGTATTTGCTGTAAGCTGACAGAGCTACGCAGGACCTGTTGATAAATTCGATAACTAATAAATTTGATGGTAGAAATACAAACGGGCATGATTTCTCTGCCGCATATTTTTATACGTTTTGCTTTTAACTATCCCATATATGCTTCTATTCTCCGTGGTTTCTATGTTTGTTGTTCTATCTATGTTCGGAACGGACGGATTTCGAGTAAGTTGTCTCCCATTGGAAAACTACGGGGATTGAGCAATGATATAAAGAAGGGTGATATAAAAACGTTTCCTTACCACAACATCTGTAAACGTATCGATGTAATTCTTATAGTTTGCCTTCATAAACTACACAAAGTTCAAGGTCACCCATTACCGATAGGCTGGCTATTGAAGTTCATTGGCATATCGACTGCGTCGGTCATGCAGCGCCCATATCATCGTCAGTCAAACAATGGTATATGCACGAAGGTCAGTTGACGAGACAACTGCATGTGAAGGGGTCGATGTACGTGTGACATCATGCCGTGTTACGATCCTAATTTTGTCAGGTGTGAAAGCGAGTTAATGAGGGGCATAAATCACAGAAAGCTTGATTTCTGATAGGAAGCGGAAGAGCCGTTTGGATTAAACAATTGATCGCTCGTCCCCTAATACTTCCCTGATAGAGAGAGAGAGAGGGATACGTCCAAAGTGACGCCTTCGCTCATGGGTAACTCGGCTGCAGGCAATCAGTAAGTGCCGCACTGACAGTGTAGCATGGCACCTTGGAAACAGCGGACTGCCACCGTCGGTCAGAAGGTATTACACATAGGTCATCCATAAGCTTATTTACTTGTGGCGACGTAATTTTACTTCGGAATATCTGGTGGTCTGTTAATGGAAACATCTGATCATGCTGGCCTAGCAACAAGAAGTACACTTGTGCCTTCATTTTACCTGTAGGCAGCATTTGCATGGACGTACAGTCGAATCCCTATTGTAATGCAAACACACGCGCTTTCGTCACGGTATACATAGCGTGTCCCGGAAGACATGAACATTTTCACAAACTTCCTGTGGTTTCATTGTTCACGTTTCGGGCACTCCCTGCATATTGTGGATTATTGCACATTACTGCACTGCACTAAGCAGTGCACAATCGAACAACGATGAGATAGAACAACGAAATATACATCAGATGATCAGAACTTGTTTTTCCAACTTACACATTTGTAGGTCTCCAATGCAGCTCATGTAGCTTCCTTAACAAGGGTTGAACATTTTGTGATCACCATAGTGTCGTAGCTTATATCCGTGTAGCAGTGTAATTTTGCTTCAGGTCATCTTGTAGTTACTTACAACACGTACTGAATGCCATCAAACATGACAACGATGCAGTCTTCTGACTATATTCGACCATGCTAACATCATAACAAGAAGTACAATTATGCTTTATTTCCACCTGCAGAGCATCATTTACATGGATGTACAATCGAACACCTATTGCAAGCCACTCTTTACTGTCACAATGCACGTAGGCTGTGCCCGGTAATATCATTTTCACAACCTTCATGTGACTCCATTATTCAAGTTCTTGAGACGCAGCGCATGTGGCCATTCCGCATCGGACACTGCTGCACAATGGTACACTCGCTTTCGGTGGGATGTTCGGGGGTACCCTTAGCATGGCTGGCTCACTAGGAACGTAGGCTGTGACGCTACACACCAAAAATTACTGGTAGGCTGCGCCGTTTCACAGTTATGAGTTGCGTGACAACCTACCAGCTTCGCCACCGGCCAGCGTCCGAGCCATAGGAATTCGCGTGTGTGGTCGTAACGCGACCATGTGCCCTGCAGCCATGCAGTGGTAAACACGGGACTTCCCTGTTCCCGCCTTGCATTCCTCTGTCGGCGAAACAACATTGGCAGTTAAACGAGCAGGTTACTGGACTTCTGTCGATCAGCAACAATTGATAGCTGCGGATTTCTGACTCCAGCAACACAGAATGACCAGGAAAGGTTGGAAAAGCTCAGTTGCAAAGATGTAGCGAAAGGAGATGGGAGGTTTATGATGTCAATGAAGTATTCTCTGGCCCCAAAAATAACAATAGAATGTCCAACATTTATACGTTTTATAAATGTAGTTCGAACTCTTGCTGGGGTGGCTTTATGAACCAGGATCCAATTGCTAAGAAGAGCTGGTTTCGTGAACCCTGGCCATGATTCCATGAATTACAGTTTTACAGTCTAAATTTGGCAAAGCGCTTCACGTGCCGTCAATACATCGACACGGCGACCCCGGCAGCTGGCTCTCGACCTTATCGTGCCAATTGCCAACTGACCCTCCCAGCCGGGGACTAAAAGCGAGCACGCGAAGCGACTCGAACCCAGCATTGCCAGGACAGCGGAGACGGGTGCACGACAGCGCTCTAGCCAACTAAGCTACCGAGGCGGCAAGTCGCAGGGAGGCACTTGCTTGCTTAATTCAGATTCATTGACAAGTCAATTAGTTACTTGATTAAATTGCATCTACTTCATTGAAAATCACATGTTTTAGGGCGCAAGGAATGTGTTGCATGATATCATATAATTTATTGCATATGTTGTGCACTGTACTGCAAGCGACATATTCAGAATTCCGTGGGGATAAAGTATTTCTTCACGCTGATACCATCTAACTATTTTACCATACAAAGATTTTACTTTATATTGCTTCATATAAAGTAAAATCTTTGTATGGTAAAATAGTTGGATGGTATCAGCGTGAAGAAATAGTTTATCCCCACGGAATTCTGAATATCTGAATCTCATTGAAGTAGATGCAATTTAATCAAGTAACTAATTGACTTGTCAACGAATCTGAATTAAGCAAGCAAGTGCCTCCCTGTGACTTGCCGCCTCGGTAGCTTAGTTGGCTAGAGCGCTGTCGTGCACCCGTCTCCGCTGTCCTGGCAATGCTGGGTTCGAGTCGCTTCGCGTGCTCGCTTTTAGTCCCCGGTTGGGAGGGTCAGTTGGCAACTGGCACGATAAGGTCGAGAGCGAGCTGCCGGGGTCGCCGTGTCGGTGTATTGACGGCACGTGAAGCGCTTTGCCAAATTTAGACTGTAAAACTGCAATTCATAGAATCATGGCCAGGGTTCACGAAACCAGCTCTTCTTAGCAATTGGATCATGGTTCATAAAGCTACCCCAGCAAGAGTTCGAACTACATTTCTAAAACGTATAAATGTTGGGCATTCTATTATTATTTTGGCGGAAATGGCTTTTTGAGATAGTAAATACTAATTAACAGATGATTTTAAGATGGCATCTGAAACAACTCATCCTGGCGCATCGCTTCGGTCGAGGATTTGTTTATCTGTACATATTTTGAACGAGTTAATTTTGAAATTGCACGTGCATTCAGAAGTTTGTAGAGCTTTGAATATGGAATAATTCAGCGATTTCCCAACAGATAGCAGCAGCCAATAGGCAGCAGCTAACGGGTTATTTTTGCTTTGATGGAAAGTCAATTTTGAGCTTAAACATGTCCGCAAAATTAACTTGACATATTTGTCGATTTTGTCATGTTTTGTTCTTTTAAGCCTGCCAGAGTTCCGACTTTTGTTTGCATCAAGTTTCCCTTCGGTGTATCCATTTCGTCCATTTAATTTCTGGCGCTGATTGCGCAAAAAAAAGGTCTTTAAAAATTGAAGATATCTTTTAAAAAGTTTGAAAATTTCAAATTGGAAATTTCATACACAAAGCCTCACCTCTGGTAATGTGAGGATGCTTACGTTTTCAATGGGGCTTTCCGATACTTCAGCAACATTTTTCGTTATTTGCTGTGTATAGCCACGATACAAATCGACACAGTGACTATCACAATTGCTTGTAGCGTATATGTTCGTCGAAAAAAAATCACCACGTGTTCTTTCCAGGAGGCGCTTCCGAAAACTGATTCGCACACTGTTCCGGCTCTGCCAAGCCTGTTATCGTTTCCTTCCCGATTTTAACTCCTCTGTTGTCCGCCGGCATCAACGCCGGCGCCTTTATCTGCCTCGGAACCGCCACCAGGCTGGGGAGTATTGAGCTATGGGGTGTGCGGATATATGTACGAAGTACGGATGGGGTGGGAGGGAAGACATTCGCGAGATAAACACCTCGGCTTTTATCTGCCTTTAACACATAGTCATCAGCAGTCCACAGAGACGGTATGCATTTTTATTCAGCACAAAATGATGCCTTAAACTTGATCGCTGACAGAAAGTGATCCTCATGTTTGTGATAGGTGCATACCTACTTATCGCGCCAGATGCAATATGTAGGTAATAGAACCTGATTAAATATGGTCTGGTTGCGTTATTTCCATGTTTGATGTTATTCAATACATATCAGTTGTTAGGAAGTGCAATTGCGCGGATACGCGTAAATTAACCCAACGGTGACATATCGGTAAATAGTGACCTTGAAATTCGTTATGGTTTCTAAGGGAACTATAAGATGTACAAAAAAGGTAGGAATGTTTTTCTTAGAAAAACGTTTTCCAATAATATGTCTGTATGCCATTGTTTTACCTCATGTAGTTTTCCAATGTAAGAAAGCTTAAACGAAGTCCGTCCTACTCGGAAAACGCAAAATCGAAACAAAAAGTCATGAAAAGCGGACGGCCATATCGGATATTTATAAGAACGCATTTTTTTGGCTTGGTCAGTAGATTCATGTCCACTTTTATTTCCGCTGTCAAATTTGTTAATTTCGATGGGCAAGGTGTCACGGGTGGTCACGAGGTCATGACGTCACGATGTCATGAGGTCATGAGGTCAAATGTAGGAACTACTTATATTTTATTTGGGAATGCTTCAGCTGATCCTTTTTCTTCTGAAACAAAAAAAAAAATATATATATATATATAATTTGCCACCCTTCCCGCTTCTTATTGATGAAATATCCATCGTCAAACCAACCCATGTTATTTGACCTAGAAATAATGCCGGAGGCTATAGCTCAAAAACCGTTGGCCGAATCGGGCTGAAAATTGCACAGCCGAATTCAGAGCCAATGTAAGCAAACTTTGGTCTCAATCAAAGATTACGGGGTGAAGTGCATTGGTCGATGCGTCGTGGAACGCACCGGTTACCACGGTTACCACGGTTACCACGGTTACCACGCGCGGTGCCGTTGGCACTGTCTTCTCACGGCAAACACAAGCGCACGTCCTTTTGACGAGCGGTTGCGGAATGGTGATGATGTGGCACATTTTTGGAGCGAAAGTAAAATTTCAATGTCTGTGTTTTGCCTTCATTTATAATTTGTCCAACACTTGCTAACCATCTAGGTGTCTGTTGCGATTGTCTTCGTCTCCTAGTTTTTCAACGGTGAAATGTTTTTCATCGTTTGCTACTACCGTGCACTCGTAATGTTCCATACCATGTGGGATTGCATCAGAAACCTGCGGGGTAAGTTGATGCAGCCTGCATCAACATAATCAGCCTGGTTCAAAATCAGACTGAATCAACGTTTTGTGGGTTGGTAATGCCAACCCACAATGATAAGTAATGATATGAAAGATAAAGTAATGAAATATAACAACCACATAATTGCCTATTATTATTGAGGTCTTTACTAAAACTGTTCAAGGATGATCTTATTCAATATTTCTACCGGGCATCTCTCACCCGACAGAGAAGACGGAACAACGGAAAAGATGCAGCTACGGAATGCACGTCTGCGCCTTCTATAAATGACATAAAGCATAAGCTATGGCGAGCTAGGACTCAATCAAACCAGCATTATTATTCTAATGGCAATCCTGCCAGATGCCGCACGATAATATCACCTATATAGCGTATATTTAACTTGCATTTTGTCAACTTACCCCATCATCAGTAACAACGTACACCTCTAACGGGGGGGGGGGGAGGGGGCGGTCGGCCGAGTGGTTAAGATGTTGGGCTCTGGGTACCAAAGGTTCCGGGTTCAACACTCGCACTGCTCGGGACATTTCCCAATACCTCGGCCCACCGGCGAAACAGTGGGCGGCGCCATTAGCCATGAATGTGCACGTAGTGCGTCGTGAATCAGCCAATAAACAAACAAACAAACACACCCCTGTAGCGGATTAAGCTGATGAACCGGTATTTGCGAGATGTTTTGCTCTCTGGTGGGAAACCCAGAGAATGGGCGAAAAATATCGTTACCGGGGATAATACTAGAAGGTTTAGGCTTGGTGTAGATGTTGCTATCTCCTCACTAACCTTCCAAAGTGAGGAATTTTGTGCGTGAGGGTAAATTTAGTGAGGGTGTTTTGAGTTTCACAGAAATTGTAACAACTAGACCCGGTCCCCCTACACATACATCTGTATATACGCGTTGATATGCTGCTTCATTATAAATTAGTATCTAAATATATGTATTAATTGACTGGTCGATTTACTTGTAACGTTCTTATTTATGTATCCATCTATCAATGTGCCAGCTTCGGCCTTTCGTGGAGCACCAGCCGTGCTGCAGCCGACATGACAGCTGCGTTCAGCCCATCCACTGTCTTGGCGTTGTTCTCGAGGATTTGACCAATGGAAAGCCCGGCTTTGTGTGACGCAGCGGGTTTTTGTGCACGTGGCGGCGGCGGCGGTACAGCGCGGCGCTGGTACGATGACAGGACCGGTTAGACAGGCCAACCTTGACCGACCGCCGCCACACAGCCGACTGTCTGGTGCGCGGTCAGCTGCTGTAAAACCGGCACCTGCCGCCACTTTCCACACATAATGGCGCGCCGTTGTCGGTCCAGTTGCTCTGCACCATTGTTTGCAAATCATGCATGCCATGGTTCACTGCATGCATTATGCACGCTGATGGTGAAATGGATGCAATGTTCTTAAAACCCACGTTCTGAATATTCCATGATGGACGGGAAAAGCCAATGGTATATTTCCATCAGTAGTTGTCACCCATTTCGTGATGCACAATGACGTAACAGCCACGGGATGCCTTATCGGGCGTTGTGGTTGACTGGATCAGACTCGTGGTTGGTTCCTTATGCTCGTCATCGGGAATTCTCCAATATCGGACTTCTGTCTCGGATAGCTAGTGAAACAATGAAGGGGGAATTCTGATGTTTTCGGTTTTAAATACCTAATGAAATGATGGGCATGTCAAACATATAACTGCGCACCTCTTACGGTGCAACATTTTTATATCTGGCCGCTATATTTTCTATACTTTACATAGATAAGTAGATACGAGCCGTCAGGTCATGTTGGTGAGGAGGTATCTATCTTTACATAGATAAGTAGATACGATGAGGAGGGTGTTGTCCCGGCCGTCAGGTCACGTGGTGAAGGGTGCCCGGCCGTCAGGTCACGTTGGTGAAGGGTGTCCGGCCGTCAGGTCACGTTGGTGAAGGGTGTCCGGCCGTCAGGTCACGTTGGTGAAGGGTGTCCGGCCGTCAGGTCACGTTGGTGAAGGGTGTCTGGCCGTCAGGTCACGTTGGCGAAGGGTGTCCGGCCGTCAGGTCACGTTGGTGAAGGGTGTCCGGACGCGGGCCAGCCGGTGAGGAGGGTGTTGCCACTGTCGAGTGGTCCCTGTGTCAGTTCAACAGCCACGATAGCATCTGCATATGGATGGTATCTGCACATGTCTGATATATGCATCGGGTACTGCCCACCCTATTCAAATCTGAGACATGGAGATACAGGAAGGCAATAAAAAGTTGTTTTACAACGATTGACAGCACTTGACCAGGTATGTACAAGGAAGGCAACGCGAGTTATTGGACGGTCGACGTAGATGCGTAGTACGAGAGTTACTTTACAGTTGAAGTAGATGTGACAAACAAAAAAGGTAACTGGAGTTATTGTACGGTTATGCTTAACATACACACGTGTTGTCAGACAAAAACGTAGTGACCAGGTGTAGGCCGATTGAAATGTAAATACAAGAACTGCTGGACCTACCCCACCATTGATTCCATGTCAGTTAATTTATTTCTTACCAAAAGTATAATTAAATTGGTTTTTCTCTTCATAAACATCCTAAAATCGGTCCCATATACTGAAGCCAGCATCCATGTATAGATACGTCTCGGCATCGCTAATGGAGGTGTGGGGTGATTTGTCGCCCTGGCATTTTCAACTAAGTATTAAGCCACGCCGTCTGGGGGGGGCTTTTTACGCCATCCCTCTCCCTACAGTTTTCCGTGGACAGGGAAAACCGGCTCGCAGCAGCGGCAGAATTTGGCATACCATTTTCCACATCAATTTGACGTGTGAAAATTTTGAGGCCAGGTCATGCACGTTCACCAAGTTAGTCAAGGTCAAGTGAGGTCTCCTCCAAAAAAGTTAAACCAGTCGACACCCTTTAATGAGTAAATATATTTGAATGCAATTAGGATCTGACCGGAATGACCTGGTGGGTTATGCCGTTGGCGCTGCATGGTGAGATGGGGTCGAAAGTCAGCTCGTCCTCACCAATGAAGTCGTATGCCGACTCCCAGGCATGTGTAATTGTCTGTTCATACCTTTGAACATTATACATGTCGTTGGCGAGGCTGGAATCAGCCGTCCGGCGTTTGCTCCGGCCGACAAAATAGTGAACATGCTGCTCTTTACCACTAATACCGTCTGAATTGTATCGATGTTGTCTTCTACAATTCTATGTCCAAGGGAATTTAAATGCGTACCTCTTCAAGTGCGTGTTTGCGTGACTTTGAAGACAAAAAACTTTTTTGTTGCGTAATCTGCACATGAAAAGAAACCTCACCTAAATGCGACCCCCAGGTACCACACGAGTTTTGAAAACTATTAACTTGAAGCGATTTCCTTTTCCTCTGGAAGCGCTGAAGTTCAGAGACGATAAAATCAACAATGACCCAAACCTGTGTACGACGCGAATCATCAAAGTACCGCCTTCCTCACTGTAATATGCAACTTCCTTTGGCCTCGGTTGACCTCACCATGGTGCAGCGTGTTGCTACATAAGGGATTTATTAAACTCTCTATGAAGCTGTGCTAAGATCAGCCGACCATCTTCAGAGATCGAGGTGCCATCCTACTTGAGTCCGCTCCAGGGATCTTGGCTTTCCTACCGCACCTGCCGAGGTGAGTGAATGTCACCCCCAGTCAGTTTTTTTTAGCTATGGGCACCAAGTTGCCTGTTTAGCGCTCCGAAATTCATAATCGTTGTTGATGCATCACTTGTGAATACATTGATGCAAACAACAGATCCAAACCATGTCAGGTCATTTACATATGACGTCATTCTTAACGGCGTATCGGATTAATTTTTGCTAAAACAACCATGAAATTGCACACACATCAATATTAGTGAACAGATGCTCATAATTATGTACAAATGACTGTTTGACTGCTTAAATATAGATAGAGGAGACCTTTCCTACTCAACATAAGGCCATTGGCGTTTTGAAGTTCACGAAAGATCACTGGCTCATGTTTTATACCGTACTCAAGGACATAGAAAGCATTGAAAAAGGGATGGAAATGCGCGCGTATTTGTCACACCTAGCGCTATGACCAACAGGAAAGGTTTTATATCTGGTTAAAGCCAGGTCACGCCTTCCAAATTGGGGACGAGTGGTATAGGGGTAAGATGCTCGTCTCACAATCGAAAGGTTGTGGGTTCGAGTCTCACCTGTCGCTACTCTTCGCCCGCGACCAATCGGCGTGAGAGATTGGCGACGCTATATGACTCAACGGTCAACGTGTCGTAAAAACCAATAACCAACCAACGCCTTCCAAATTGTGCTGAATATTTCTGTTTTTGCTTTCATGGAGTAAGCATGGCCCCTAATTTCTAGTTCCGCACGTAAAATAACCTCAGATTCATCCAAAATTCGATAAAGATTATCCAAGGTTATCTTAGGCCAGTTACTTCGATACATGGAATGCATCGATCCTTGAATGACTTCGAATCCTTCCCCACAGCAGGAATTTGAGATCAGCGTCAACTTGTACCCGTAAGCCATCTGACGCTGCTTGGTCTCACTTACTTTGCGAAATGTTTGAAATATACATGGACAGCTGTACATCTGACCTGATCTGCGGACCTATCTGATGGTCCGATCATGATGTGCGGGATACCGGCCGACAGGCCGTGTCCATGTCTGCACGTACACACCATTGATTTTTTTGTCGCAATTTTCTGGATGTGGTAGTGTAATTCTGATGAAAATGTCATATTTTCTTGACATTTTTTTATTTTGGATCTCACCTAGGGGAAAAAAGTTGTCTTAGGACGTCACGTTTTGAGTAATTAGATAAACCGAATGTCAAACAATACATCGGTTATTGTTTCATGTTCCTAGTTAAAATATGGGCGAAACTGCAACTGCGTGGCAACCCCTCCCCTCGCCCTATTCGAAAGGACAAAATGGCGACATGCTCTCGTTATGCGGAGACCGAACTAGCACTATCTTCCCTAGACTGATGAGGTCACGGTCGTTTGGGGTAAGCATGTACGTTCCTCGCCTACCTTGCCTCAATGCTACATGTATGCATAAAAAACACGGGTGTTTGAAATGTTTGTGATATCTATGTGTAGTGGAATATAAATGGAACATGCATCGATGTTCCCACCATGGAAACGCAAAGTGCAGGCTACCGCCTTCAAAGGTGTCGTAAGTGTAATTTGTGTGTGTGTGTGTGTGTGTAATCACTGCTGATATAAAGTGATGTACCACCATTACGATGTGATCGACGGACTTCGTCGTGGCTGTACAGGGAAGGATGGAAAATATTGAAATTATACTGGTCCGTAAGCAAAAACCATGTTCCTTGAAGTGTGATGAGAATTATAGTGATAATACTAAAGGATTGTTTCATTTCCACCTATTTGGATATTCAGCTAGGATGGTCAGATCCCACGGCAGGAGTTGTACGGGTCAGATGTGTGTCGGCTGGCGCTGGACGCGCAGGGCTCTCCCGTCAGCACACTGAGGCCGAGCGTGACGACCCCGCGCACGAGTGGCTTTGCATACTTCCTTCTCCTTTCGCCAGACCGGACGCTGGTTGGATGCGGTGAGGTGGTCAGAGGTGTGACAATTAAGGCAGTGGCCCGGTCGTCAGAGTCAGGATGGGATGGCTCGCCGCACTTGGGGCATCCGGCTGATTGGCGGCATGTCTTACTGCCATGGCCGAAGCGCTAGGAATTAAAGCATCGGAGTGGACTTGGAATGTCGAGGCATTGTCGAGGTAGGGTTTGGTGTATTTGATTGGATCAGGTTGGGAGGGCATGGTCTGATTCGAGCATGTTTCAGCCGCGTGAAGAGTGATGGTCTTGTCCGGATGGTGAGAGGTGCTCTTGGTCTTGGGATAAGCAGGGGTCGGCGAAACACAAAGGGCTTTCATGGCGTCATCCAAAGGAATAGTTCGGCGCGGGTCATCAACAGTTATATCCAGGGAGGGCGCATCGGGGAAACGTGCGGGGTCGCGCGATTGTCGTCAGGTATGGTCAAAGGTGGAAATTTGGATTCGGAGTTCGGTGGCAAGCTGGGGTCGAGATCCTTTTGCGTGTTTCCCCATCGCGAGGAAAACATCCTGCCTATGACAAAGAACACATAAAAAAACAGAGAAAGAAACTACGCCGACGAAAACCACTCGGGTGTCACACCACTCGAAACGAAATGTGGAAAGAAAAAGACCGACTAGTGTTGCCATGCGAAAATTAAAAATAGAAAAGACTGCACAATCAGCAGTTAATCAGACCAAATTAACACGGCGGAGTGATCAGCCCGTTTCAGAAGCAGCAGATAATATGCCCTCGAATAGTACTGAACACTCCATGAGGTGTGAGAATGTATGAATGAGCTAATTGAGCTCATCGTAGTAACGGGAACGGTCAGATAGTCCTGGAATGTTTGCATGATCAGGTGGGCACCAGCATAGTAGCTGGTTGCATACAGCATGCATAATGTGAATGCGCTCTGCAGGTACCAGGTAATATATGTTAGTATCTGCGAAATCTGTTGAACTAACCATCCTAATGGCTCAATACAGCACCCATAGATGCATATGGCCTTGTTGATTAACACAACATACAGAATGTACTATTTGAACGCATAGTTTTCGATTTAATTAACACGTTCATAATTTTGCAAATAGATGGAAGCATCTCGGACCCGAAACCTATAAATGAGCCCGGGAATGAATTCATTCACGCTACATGAGTGTTTTCCGAAGTCTTGCAGAATGCTTTGTTATGCTGTCACCCATGTTGGTTGATCCGTCATGCATGGGTGTAACCACGGTTTCGAAGTTTCTTTTTTGTGTGGGGGGGGGGGGGGACAAGCCAGGGACGCGGTAAGCTTGGATAGGATAGAGGGGTAACCCCGTCCCCCCAAAAAAAACTTGGAATTCAGCTGCTTCTTTTTAAATGTCTGGTTGTCAGATTTGCCATTGTTAAAAATGATATTTTGCGGACAAAAGGTTCCGCCAAATTAACAAGTTTCACTCCATACCACTGCCTATGAACATCTAGCTTCATGTCGAATGTGCTGGGCTCAATTTTACATCACCATAGAGCCATGCTGTAAGCATGCTAAACGTTGCCCTCTTGTAGGAGGAAAAAACAAAATATGGGACGATGGTTTTATTGTAGTAAGTATGGATATACAATAACCTTTACCATGCTTTCCTGTTTTACGGGGACACATTTCGATGCAATGACAACCAGGGCGGATAAAGGATGTGGCACTGAGGGCATGAGCCCCCCTCGTGGCTGGTGGCGTCCCTCAGGCCGGGAAAAGGCGCCCCTCTGAAAGGGTTCCAGTGTACAAGCTCGAATTTTTCATCCAGAAACGCCCCTATGAAAGAAAAAGGAACCCCCTTGGAAGCAAAGGCGCCCTTTCGGGAAGGGCCGGGTGCATCCCGCCCCCTCGAATTTTGCAGCCAGAGGCGCCCCTCCAGGTGCTTTCGCAGTGGCGCCGCTCCAAAGAAATGGCGCCCCTCCAGACAAGTACCCCCCCCCTATGACAATTCCTGGGTCCATCCCTGATTACACATTGCTCTCTCGTAGTTATGAACTCCGGCTTGTTATGCAATGTGCGCATTCACGTGTGGCTTCTCGTCCAAATTTGACAACTTCCGTTGAACCATTAAAAGAAAAACTGACAATTTGAACACAAACATCTACATTTTACATGTCCAGAACAACAATGTAGCAGCGTAAATAAAAAAAACCAGCGATGAGAGCGCCGTCCGAGCAGGTTATGACGGGATTTCTTGAGGGAGCTCCTAGTCATATATGACATGAGTGCCTGCTATCACAACGGCTGCAAACAAAAACAGACGTGATCCTCCTATTCCTATTACACTCAATCATTGCACACACAGCGGACCTTCCACTCCTTTGAAAATATTTCGATATCTCAACTTCTGATAACGTACGGCAAGCCACGACGAATGACACCCACATAATGCAAATTGAGGCCATAGCGTCGAAACGCGAGGACTTTGAATAATTTAAGCTAACCTGACCTGAGGCTTGACCTGACCTGTCCCGGGTTGGAATGTTGCTCGAGGGTTGCCCACGGGCTATCTCTTGATACCAAAAATGGGTAACTTTGGGAGAAAACGAAGAAACGCGGGGCGACCGGAGAAATGAACACGACCATTGACTTTGAAAGTTAATGCGAATTCTGAACAGTTTGCCAGAGTACCTCACGGTACGTCGAATGAGTCCCACTTGATGAAAATTGAAGACATAGTGACGAGCATAGGCGCACCGGAGGGGGGCCCAGGGGGCCCGGACCCCCGCCCCCCATGAGACCAAAGTGCCCTTTTGGCCAAAAGTGCCCTTTTGACCGAAAAGTGCCCTCTTGGCCGGAATGTCCCAAATTTAGCCTAAAAATCACCTGCCTTATGTGCCCCGCCTGTGCCAAAGGTGCCCTTTGGGCCCAAAACTGCCCTTTTGGCCTAAAAATGACATTCCCCTGTGCCCTTTCCTGGCCTATGCCTGTCCCAATTAGGTGCCCTTTTGATCTAAAAGTGCCCTGTGCCCTGCCCTGTACCGTGCCCTGTGCCTTGTGCTGTCCCGTGAACTCTGCCCTGCCCTGTGTCCTGCCCTGTGTCCTGCCCTATGCCCTGCCCTATGCCCTGCCCTGTGCCCTGAAGCTTTCGTCGCTATTTGTATTGTGTTACATGTTTGTGTACATGTCACCTGCCTTCAGGACCATCGCCTTCGTGTCAGCTGTTATCATCCTTTCCAGAAATCCACATCCTGCGTACTTTTACATCAAAGGTAAGCGGGCAACCTTCATTTCACGACATAATGCATGCAGGCTGCATGTTTTTGGAAATATTATTGTAAATACAAGGGTTCGGTGCTATAACATATAACGTGTGCCATGGAAAATTCACGCCCCCCCCGGTCAGCAAACCTTCCAGTGTGCCCCGGGCCGCAAAGTGCCCTTTTGGAGCCGGTCAAGTGCCCTTTTGGAGCCGGCCAAGTGCCCTTTTCGGTCCGAGCCCTCACCCCATGGAAAAATCCTGGGTGCGCGCCTGGTGACGAGGCGAGAGGACTTCGAGCAATTTAAGTTAACCTTCGATCTTGTGGTTTGATATGGACATGTTCCGGTTTGAAATGTTACTCGAGATGCACCACGGGCTATTGCTTGATACCAGAGGTGGATAGGTTAGGGCTAATAAAAAAATACGAGGCGACCAAAGAAATCGATTTCACCTTTGGCCTTTGAAATAAGTTCCATTTGGTAAAATTATAATACGACACAGGCCACGTCGAATGACACCCAGTTCGTGCAAATTGAACTCATAGTAACGAATCGCGAGGACTTCTAAAAATTCAAACTAGCCTTTGACCCTGACATGCCCCGGTTTGAAATGTTACTCGAGTGTTCACCACTGGTTGTTGCTTGATGCCAGATTTGGATGGGTTTGAGCGAAAACGAAAACAAAATTGAGCGGACCGGATGATCAGCTTGGCCTTTGCCCTTGAAAAAGAACTCGATCGCTTAGCTTTCTGATACCGCATAACTAGCCACGTCGAATGACGCCCATTTTATGGAAATTGAAGCGATAGCAACCGAACCTCGCGTTCGGTCGATATCGCTTCAATATCGCCATCTAATAAATTATGCTAACCTTTGACCTAGTAGGTTGACCTTGACATGTACCGGTTTGAAATGTTACAAGATAGTTAATCACAGCCTATTGCTTGATACCTGATTTGGGCAGGTTTGGGTGACATAAAATGGGAGGCAACCGAAGAAACTGGTTTGCGTTGGACCTTGACCGTTAAAGTGGTAATGTGAGACCTATGCAGTTGCTTCCAGCGTGTTCAGTGCAAACAGAAGTATTTGGTGGCAATTGATTCGAACGATCATAGACCCGTCGCTGAATGCCAATGTCAATACAAATACGCCTCTGGCGAACACGTCGCTGAATACGAATACGACGTTAACTTGACGTGCTTGCTTAGGGCTGCCCATGACTGCTCTCGATGGTCTTGAAGATACCCAAGGACACCCAAAGTCACGTTTGCTCAAGATACATCAATATATGCGCAGGGGAATGCAACCTAAGACTATAAAGCCTTGCGATAATGCAAATGTGTTGCCTCGCAAAGCACAATTTTCCACCCAAGCGAAAACACAAGATGGTCAAGGTTAATATTATTCAAAAATGGTCTGGAAGCAAAATATTATACGTTTGCTGATTTACCATTCGGAGATTTTGTGACGACAGATAGCCTGTGAAGCCCGTTGACTGGCTATATTGGCTTCTAGTGTTTTTGGTGACTCTCTTGAATATGTATTTTCACTTTATAAATGATGATGTAAAATTTTGCGACGATCATATTCAGGTAGCTGAGGCTTGGGGACACGGACAAATTGAGGGGGACAAATCGCCACTTTTCAGAAATTGTGGGACATGACCCCCCCCTAGCCCTCCACCCCCAGTGGTTACACCCATGCCGTGATGGACAATGCACTCCACGTCCATACACTTTTCCGAATAATCTTGTATTGCCCGAGTTGCCTTGCGTCTAACCACATCACTAACCTCGCTCCAGACTCTCCATATCTTCCTGATAGATCACTAGCAACCACTGAGGGTAAACACTTGGCATTTGATTTATGCCACTGGGCAAGCACCAGAGGAGTCAGATTCCTTGCAATATCTTTCACTGGGTGGTGCTGCCTGTCAACATCCTCCTCAGTGTATTTGAGTTCCTGGAAGAGTCCCCTCCTCGTCACACCGCCATACGGAGGCGATTCACCCCCAACGAACTCCTTCACACCACCAAGTAATGCAGACAACTTGTCTCCTGAGTTCAGCCTGTTCTTAGGTTCAGATCCACAAGGTTTGTTAGAAGCCATTCTGAAAAAAAACACCAATCTACTTTAATGTAAGTATTCCAGGCCAGCTTCACCTTTGCTTGCGATAGAAATAGATAAAAATCAGACGGAACCTCATTCGTTGCCAAGTAGCTGGAAACTATCAAAATTAGAACACATTTTCCATTCCACACTTCAGACCAGGTTTCACACCATCTATTTTGATGACTGTCGAAGCAAACATATTTTCAGACAACCTGCACGCACCAAAGAAGTCTTAGCAACCACATTGTTTATTTTACTAAGAGCTTCAACCTAAATAGAACTCTCGAATCTTTATGCTTCAAACACCAAGATAATACCTATGCGAAATGAGATCGGAGATTCCAACAATTTTATGAGCTTCACATCTGATGGATGTAGTGTAAGACATTTTCGAACCATTTTTGAGCCACACACCATTCCAGAAAACCAAGTCAAACATTGATCGGCTACACCTAACCTGCAGCTTGGACCTGAAAATGTAGGACTGGAAACACAGGTCGAGCGTTGTCATCCACAAATACCGAACTATAAAATATTGCCTCTGAATATGACGTCTGCTGTTGGCTTTCAGTGTTCCGGGTGTAGCAAATGACACATGCAAATGGCAACAAATGTATGCTTCTCTGGGGAAAACGTGGTCGCTGTCGCCAATTGGGATTTAACCTAAGCATTACACTATAATGACCCCGAGATCACAAAGGTCACCCAAGGTCATCTGTGGTAATTCTGAGGTCGTCAGAGGTCATCTGACCTCGAGTGACTTCGTGACCTGACCCGGAGCTAGGAATCACCTTGAAATGGCAGTACATGTTGTTCTGAAGCAGAACCCCCAGTCTTGTCCAGTTGTTCTGAACAGAACCCACCTGATCGATATCATTTCGCACAATGGTTGACGGGAATGCGCATAGCCGTAATGTATCGTAACCCTGCCTCCTTGATCTTAATACTTGACCTGATGTTAAAAGTTGCATCTGCTTTGCAATCTACTCGTCGACCTAAAAGCAAACTAGATCTCCGTTTTTTTTCGCTCAGACCCACCGTTTTCAAAGTAGTGGGTAGGTGGTTAACTCTCCTCCCACTCATTGCTGACATTAATGTGCCGATCCGTCGAGTGAGGGCTAACTGCCTGGCCGTGGTTATCACCAGGCTTTGAAGCCATCTAATACCTATATACGAAAGCAGGAGAGCAACTCGTGGCTCTACATTTCTGAATACTTGCCAATCATATCTGACGGCTTTCAGTGCGTCCCTCTGGCTTGTGTATCGGATGCTCCCATGGAAACGTCAGCACTACGTTGCAGACCGTCCATCGCCGAAAAAATAACGGCGGCGGCTTGGCATCTCGTGACTGTTCAACCCAACCCACCACAGGCTGAGGTAGCGTGGGGATAAGATTCAGGCGCCACTCCACCACCACAATCCAGCAATCATCGCCGGGCCGAAAATCCGGCCACTGTCAGGCTCCGCAATGAAAGTTCTTAGATTCGGTGATGGTGTGATCCGGCGGTGGTGTGGCCGCAGGTTTGGAAACGGATGCCTTCAGTTAATGGCTTAATCCCCACCCCCTCCCGTGAAAACATGATCCACATCATCCCAATCAGCACTGATGTCTGTGGTGTTCTGACGTCACCGGATCGCCGACATCCTCCCCGTCAGCAGTGATCTCTGTGGTGTTCTGACGTCACCGGATCGCCGACATCCTCCCCGTCAGCAGTGATCTCTGTGGTGTTCTGACGTCACCGGAGCACCGCTTTCCTAGCATAGTTTCATTCATATTCTGGAGGACAAACCTGGCGCGTAATTCACACAGGGCCGGATCCAGGAATATGCTAAAGGTAGCTCATTCATCATGTTCGATACACCATCGAAAACTATCTTGCGAATTTCTACGGGAGACAAAGGTGTGAACACACGTTTTAAAGTCAAAAGCCAATGCCTCCTCCATTCTCGGGTCACACAAACGTCTGAGATCTTTCTCCCGGCAGGTGGGCTGGGTCCGCTGCAAACTAGCAGAAACAGAAGATTAGTACTTCAACTGCGCTTGGCTTTTCTCCTTACGGATTTGCCCAAGCTTTTAATTTACACCTCACATGCACAGCCTAGGCTTAGCCCGGATTCATACGGCACACCCTGGGCACCCGGGCCTCCGTCTGCCCTCCGGGTCGCAGGTGGTTAGCGGAGCCTGTCACCTCCCACTAACTGTCCAGCTACGGCAGAACCGGGGAGGTAGATGGAGGCCGAGATGCTGCCCACCCTTAAAGTGTACTGTTCAATGTTATGCATATGTGTGCATGTGTGTCCTACATGTATCTGTCGATTGTACTATAGTCTTCGGTTCGCAGTGCTGCACTCCCGACCTTTTATATAGTGTGCGATTTAGGTGCATTCGCTTTTGTCCAATCACCGGATTCCACATGATCCAGTATAGTGCAACTATTCAAGCTTAAAGTCACATATATAAATGGCACTAGATGCCAGATGACACTTTGCCTCAGCTACCGGAGAAAAAGAATGGATTCATGGACAGTCCCCAAAATGTGCCAAAATATGCCAGATATACCAACATTCAGATGTCAAAATATGCCTTGGACCCAAAATATGCCAGATTGGGTGAGAAGTGGCACGGATATATATTGAAGTTCCCGTCATGTGGTCACAAATATTCTTTGCATTTCCACTCCATTGTTTTGGGCATTTTCAAAGAAAATTATCTGAATTGTGATGATATTGCGTACAAGAACAGTGCTTGTACTAAGAGGGCCTTCAATTACATCCAATCTGGAAAGAACATCTTAAAGGCATAATTTAGCGAAACGATTAGGATGCCACCAATGAACCGATGCGACCCAGGTAGACCCTTTCTGTTCGCAGAGGTGCACAAACCTGCCAACTCGCCTACCAGCGCAGGTGACAGATATTGGCTGAAACTGTGCCGTTGTTGTGACAGATACTCATTATTCGAAGAAGGAGAAGTATTCACCACATAAAGAAGATATATCACTTTCGGAAAGACATTTTAACGCAAAGAATATTTAATGTACAGTTTATTTTTGGTTATTTCACAAACTATTCGCTTATATTTCGGTAATTTATCACTGCAATTTCGGAACAGGACATTTGGCAGCGCTGACTCTTTTGGAACAGATCCCGGTGCACAATATCGGCTGCACACAGCCAGCTCCATTAGGCTGAACCATGGCGCAGTAGGCTGTCACAGATACGCCGTGACAGTTGATAGGGTTCGATTGCGGCGACCTGTGCTATTGGAGACCTGTGCTATACCGTTTTGGGGGACCTGTGTTATTGGAGTAGGTTAGGTAATATCCGAAAGTTTCGAAATGTGACAGATTTATGAGTTTCAATGCTTGTAGGTGACATTCCTGACGTTTTGTGCACCTCTGTCTGTTCGGTTGCCAGCCGAACTTGACTGGCCCAGACAGCGCCATGTATGATCCGAGCCCACCTCCCATGAAGGAGACGTGCAGGGGAGGCTTTCGACGGCAACATGGATAAACATTGTTTACCCGATTTTCATGCTTCTGGAACTTAATTTTAGATGCAATTCGTGCCCTATATTTTGATGAGACAGTGGTGAAACTGATTCAGTCGGATGGAAAATATCAATTCCGATTCGATTACCTCTAATACTAGTTAGTTTGCCTCGTGTGCTAAATTTATCAACTAACATTGCATTGTAGGCATAGGCCCAAAAATCTTCAATGTTGCTAGTTACGTGTCAAATTGCAATGTACCCTTTTCAACCCACCTATATATGATATTATGCCTTCATTTTCAACCCCAACATTTACATTTTTGTTTCAAAACTACAGTTATGCATAGCAATGCTAAGAACATTTTTTCCCAGTGAAGAGCTAGTCTGCACTATGAACTAAACAACCAGGCAGCATGGAATTGGCCTAGTCATGCTACTTAACGGCTACTTAACGGCTACTTAACGGCTACTTAGCGGCTACTTAACGGCTACTTAACGGTTACTGACACACCGCAGGAAAACTACCTGACGACGGGGGAGGGGTGGGGGCGGGGGGGGGGTGCTTAGAGGTGCGCCAGACCACACAGCTCATTTACGCCGCCTTTCAAGATAGTGGATTTTGCAAGCAAGTTCAAGGCAAGTGTGCGAAAGTTTTACATTACAGCGTATGTGACATTAAGGTGCTGAAGGCGGGGTCTTCCAGATGGTTGAGACTACTTGGATAAAGCTTACTTTCCGTTACTCCTCCGCAAAATAATTAAAACTCTGGGAGGATAGTGTCCTTCCTGTTTATAGTATGTGAAACACCCTGTGATTTCCAAGTGAGTTGCGAACCTTATGCCAAATAGTAAATCAACACTGAATGTGGCACCATTCAACCTTCAAACTAGAAAATGGTGGATATTATTATGTTTGGAGAAAACAGTCCTCTAGATGACAAAGATCCAGGACTAGTCTGCTTTTGTTTCATCCCTTTACCCATGGTGTTGCAGTGCAATTTTGGAAGCTTTATTGTCATGTTATGGTTTTAGCAACCTCAGCTTGGTCTGGCATCCTTGACATTTTATCTATATTCACTTTTAGCAACTGAAGTGTGTTGTGACACAAATTGGTATGTTCTGCAGGCAATGTTGCGGAGAGCTGTGTTGAGCATAGTCGAATTGAAGATGATTATAAAAAGTAACCAAATGCTCCTATTAAGTAAAATAGGATACAAAATCGGTCTAATTTATTTCGGGCGTGACCCTTCTTCGGAGACAGAATAAACATACAGTTACATTTTACGCACATAATTTTACGCACGTGCTATATGTATTAAGCCGTCTACCAATATTGACGAAATCATCATCTGAGTCGAAGTGTTTAAATTCCAACATAACAAAGGGCATTGTAACAAGTACATGTGATGCGACACTAACAGAGCCAAAAATGTTCGCCGCTTCCCTAGACACCGTCTGTATACACCTACCCTATGCATCTCTATATACACATATATCCGTGATACGTCAGTGCTCTCGAAGTGTTCGCGTGTGTGGATGAACGAGTGTGTAAGTGAGTGAGTGAACACGTGAGTGCGTACATGGTGAGTGAATTCCTGGGTGAATGATGGGTGAGTGATTGTGCCGGTGGATGATTACGAAGTGAATAAGTCGGCGGGTGCAGGTGACGTCTGTACAGTGTCATGTTGTATAGGAGCTGGTTTTATAAGGCTCCAGGGTATAAGGGTATAAGGGTTTTATAATGGACCCTTATAAAACCAGTTCCCTATACAACATGACACTGTACAGACGTCACCTGCACTCGCCGACTTATTCACTCCGTAATCATCCACCGGCACAATCATTCACCCCATCATTCGCCCAGGAATTCACTCACCATGTACGCACTCACGTGTTCACTCACTCACTTACACACTCGTTCATCCACCACGCGAACACTTCGAGAGCATTGACGTATCACGGGTATATGTGTATATAGAGATGCATAGGGTAGGTGTATACCGAGGGTGTCTAGGGAAGCGACGAACATTTTGGCTCTGTTAGTGTCCCATCACATGTAATTGTTACAATGCCCTTTGTTATGTTGGAATTTAAATACTTCGACTCAGATGATGATTTCGTCAATATTAGTAGACGGCTTAACATATATAGCATGTGCGTGAAATCCTGTGCGTAAAATGTCTATGTTTATTCTATCTCCGAAGAAGGGTCACGCCCGAAATATATTCGACCGATTTTGTATCCTATTTCACTTAATATGAGCATTTGGTTACTTTTTATGATCATGTTCTGTAGGCACACTGAATTGACATTCTTGGTTGACGTGTTGCATGCAGTTCTAGCATACCCAGTGTGTCAATACAATTTTAAACCTTTGTTGTCATGCTGCACCTTTGCATCATTACCAGAGGCTAAGCTTGCTAATGCATTGCATTTATGTGCTGCGTCTATGTAATATTTATTGTCACCAATATATCAAGGACTGGGGAAAATCAATGTTTGTACTCCCAAGAGTAATTAGGTAGTGATCTGCATCTTCAGTGGCGGTACTGTGCGCTGGAATGTAAGCATAAAGAGGTAAATGCACTAGGTAGGGCCGCATGTTATAGGTAGCAAAACTGGTCTCTGAAATCAAGAGAGGGTATCCGATTGACACATTTTTGCACCTCTGGTTATTCGACGCGCCGGAAGGTACTCTAGCCAGCTGTTCAGGAATCAAATAAATTTTCAAGGTTAATGGTTGAAGTCATTTCTTCGGTCGTTTCGCGTTTTTCGTTTTCTCCCAAAGCTACCCATATTTCGTATCAAGAGATAGCCCGTGGGCGACCCTCGAGTAATATTTCTAACCGGGACATGTCAAACCTCAAGGTCAAAGGTTAGTTTCAATTTTTCGAAGTTCGCGTTTCGTGGCCATGGCTTCAGGTTGCATTATGTGGGTGTCATTCGACGTGGCGTGTCGTTCGGTATTAGAAAGTTGGGATATCGAGATAATTTCGAAGGTAACAAAGGTTCGTTGTGTGCACAATGATTGAATGCACAATAATATAAATAGGGGATGCAAATATATTTTGTTTGCAGCCGTTGTGATAGCAGGCACTCATGTCCTATATGATATAGGAGGTCACCCAAGAAATCCGTCATAACCTGCTTGGAAGGCATTTTCATTGCTGATTTTATTTTGCAATTTTATTTCGCAAGAGAAGCCACACGTGAATGCACACAATTGTATAACCAGCCGGAGTATATAGCCGCGAGAGAGCAATGTTGTAATCACGGGTGGATCCAGGAATTGTCATGGGGGCACTTGTCTGGAGGGGCGTCATTCCTTTGGAGAGGCACCACTGCGAAAGTACTTGGAGTGGCGCCTCTGGCGGAAAAAAAATCCAAGGCGGGGGTGCACTCCGGCTTCCAGTCTTTGCTTCAAAGGAGGAGCCTTTTCTCTCTCAGAGGGGCGCCTCTGGCTGAAAATTTCGAAGGAGTACAATCGAACCTTCTCAGAGGGGCGCCTTTTACCGGCCGGAGGGACACCACCTTCGATGCGGGGGGGGGGGCACATGCCCTCAGTGCCACACCCTTTATCCGCCCCTGGTTGTCATTGCACCGAAAGGTGTCGCCGTAAAACAAGAAAGCATGGAAAAAGTTAGTGTAAGTCAGTGGCTTACCTTGGGTTGGCGCTAGGGGGACGAAGCAAACGGACTTGGAGTGGGCCAAACTACCCCATTGTTTAAAAGGGCCCAGGATTTCGACCACTAGTATTCCAAAGGGCTCATTTTAATTCCTTTAAGTAAAATAATTAGGGACTGATTTAATTTTCATGTGAAAGGGGGCCCAATCTACCACCATCGTTTCTTAGTCACCGGATTTTAACCTCCATCCAGTTCGAAGGTTTTTCCTTTGGTATCCTTTGATAAGTGACCTCACACTGCTGAAATTCCACATGTGCAATTAAACACCTGTACAATAAAAAATGTACAATTTTCACATTTCACACATTCCAGTTAATAACGCCCGGTCGCCAAAGCGCCAACGTTCGTGCACGTGTACGAACGATGCGCGAATGCGCATTCGGCGCATTCGCCACACTTCGTGTGATTCTCCGGTTTTTGCCAGGCCTCCTATGTTTTGCTAATTACTGCCACATGATTGCCTTGTGCCATATTTGACGTGTGGAATGCTTCGTATGGGGGTTCGCTGGGAAAATTTGATGCATTCAATTTTATGATTAATTATCTTCTTCCAACATGTTGTAGTGGTTAAGAAATTCGGATACACGCTGAGTTCTGTTGCACCTCATCTCTTTGGTTAAATACGATCCTAGATTGGCTACCGAACAGAGCCCCTAGCTGGGTGATATTTTTCGCAACGACACTTTTTCGCAAGCCGACATATTTTAAAGAGCTTTGTTGCTTTTTGTGTTTTGCACCGACGGTATTTTTGAGGAACGGTTAGTTTTCGAAGACCCCGATGTGTTTATTTAGTGCCCGGTCTTTTTGCTCATTTTTCAGGACCATGTCGCTTTTTGAGGGACTCATTCCGTCTCATGGCCCCGGTGCGCCTTGAGGTCCTCCTTTATGTTTTCTTAGAGCTCCCGGTGTGTTTATTTAGAGCTGCAACGCAGGTTGTATGGCCCTGCCACTGTTCGGCCAACCGTTGTGCTCCTAGGGTCCTGCTGTGTTTATTTGGGACACATTTGTGGGCCCCCAGCACGATTTTGGGGGTTTCGATATAATTCATCGAGGTTTTTGCGCGACTTTTCGGGCTCAGATACGTGATTCCGGGTGGATCCGAAGCCAGTTTTGTTTTGGGCTCGAGGGTAATTTTTTATGCCCCGACCAGAATTTTTGGGACTACCGACGGAAGTTTTGGATCCCAGGCGCGATAATTCGGGGGCTCAACGCGAGTTCCCTGGGAGCGTTGTACTTTGCTGGGCCCCGGCGTGATTTTCACGGGTCCCGATGCAAATTTTCGGGTCCTGCGCGAGTTTTTTTGTGCCCGTTGCGTTTGTTTGAAGCCTCCGATGCGAATTCATGGGCCCCAAGGGCGATTACTTTGGGACCCTGGCGCGATTCTTGGGAGCCCACCCGTTCAGGAGGGCTAGGGTATTTTCCTCTTCGGTAATTCATTGCGGTTGATCAACGAGTTTTTTTCCTGCCGATGGTACCCTCCAGAGTAGAGAGTCCCTTCAGATAACTTTTCATCGGGACCTGTTCTGAATATTCCGGTGCTGGGGTCGATTCGATGGAGCCCCTTTGTGATTTTTTAGTGTCGATTCGTCGGTGTCGAGCGTGATTTTCAGGGACACCTGTCCGACGTTTTGGGAGCCACAGCCCGATTTGCAGTGGCCCTACCTGATATTTTGTGTCTCCAGTGTGATTTTTATGCGACCAGTCCGTCTGTTGGGGCCATCGTGATTTTCAAGGATACCGGAACGACTTTTTTGGGTCACCAGCGTGATTTTCGGGGGCCCATTTGCGAACTTTTGAGGCCTCCTGCTTTACTTTTAAGGGTCCCGGTCCGACTTTTTTTGGCCCCTGCGCGATTTTCAGGGATCTGGCCCATCGTTAGTGCCCCAGCGTCATTTTCAGGGGTCCCATCGGGACTTTTGGAGGCCCAATGTGATTTTATGGGCCTCGGTACGATTTGTGGGGCCCTCAGCATCATTGCATAGGCCTCTGTGCGACTTTTTGGCCCCCAATGTGATTTTTAGGGTCTCCGTTGAGATTTTTGGGAGCCACAGCGGGATTTTTATGGAGCCTGATGCAATTTTTCCGAACCCCAGCGCGATTCTTGGGGCCCCCAAACTCTCAGGGGGGGGGGGGTAACTGTCCCTAATGCCCCCCCCACCACCACCTTCGGTACGCCACTGATGTAAGTCCATATTTACTACAACGAAACCATCGTCCAATATTTTATCTTCTCCTGCTACAAGAGGGCAACGTTTACCGTAATTACAGCATTGCTCTATGGTATTTTGAAATCGGGCCCAGCACATACCACGTATACTAGGTATTCACAGGCAGTGATAAGGAGTGAGTCTTACAAATTTTGGAGGAACTTTTGGTCCACAAAATATCATTTTTAACAATGGTAAATCGGAAAACCAGACTTTGAAAATTAAGTGGCTGAAATCCGAGGATTTTTTTAGGGGGGGGGGGCTTGCCTCTTCACCGAAACATACCGCGTCCCTGGCTTGTCCCCCGCCCCCTTTCAAAACCGTGGCAACACCCATGCTTGTCAAGCAGCAGACATGCCAGGCAGTATACTTGTCAGGCAACAGATTCGCCCGGCAGCATACTTGTCAGGTAGCAGACATGCCATACAGCCGCTTCTCTGAAGCTCGCCTCCTTTTGCGAAGTCCTGTCACATTTCACCCATCTGGAGCATCATCCAACTTGGCAAATTCTTGGAGCTATCGGTACCTGAAGGATAAAGGTATATTCGTAAAAGGTATGACAATATTTACATCTTTTGGTTTTCTCATGTTCACATTCTCCATGACAAGCTGCTGTCCTGATAACAATGTTCTTCAAAAGAATACTAAGTTTATATAATTTTCAGGCTAGAAAAAGGAAAAAGACTCCACTGCAAGCCTTAAGCCGCACCGGCGCTCAACAACTTGTCCTGCAAGCCCAACCCTTTCGACAATTATGCCGCCCGTTTCAGATGCCGCCTCCGCCCATTAACCTCTATACTAGCCAGACGGCCGACTCGCCGCCCGCCGCACGTTCATGTGCCCTGTTCCGGCCGTTCCCGGCTGGAGGCGGTCGAGCGGCGGTATATTGGCCAAAATATCGGGCGCGCCGCCCGCTCCCATGCATTTTAGCCCCGGAATGAAATGTTGTAAAATGAAAAGTTGTTGATATATTTGGATAAAAAGTAGCGCAAAGTAATGTTGGGTTCATGATGAGCAGGCAGAAACGGCGAAACAGCTTGAAAATATTGTAGTTGTGCTTTTGAGGTCTAACTTGTATGATCGTTTTGCCAACTTTGTGCGGTATTCGGCATCTGTACCCCATGGAATAAAGAACCCGGATAGCTAATAAACGCTAGCGAAGTGACGCTTGGTATGTTTGTAGTTGACAGCATATGTGTACTGTGTGTGCATCTTATATCCTAATCAGAGGCGGATCCAGGAATTGTCATGGTGAGGGGTATTTGTCTGGAGGCGCCATCTCTCAGGAGGTGCACACTGCGAAAATACTTGAAGTGGCGCCTTCGGTCGAAAATTCGCTTAGTGGGGGGGGGGGGGGTTCACTTGAGTACACTGAAGGGGTGCTTCTGGCTGAACAACATGATGGGAGCAATCGAGCCTTAACGGAGGGGCGCGGGTTCCAAATTCCATGGGGGCATATGTCCCTGAATCCACCTCTGGCGCGACCATCCTGCAGGGCACGGGTTGACGCTCAGGCAGGGGTGTTGTTTTATATACTTTTGAGGTGGTAAGTGCCCCATCAATTTTGGCTTTTCCCCTCCTCCCCCCCCCCCATCACCAATAATTTCAAGCGCTAACATGGGACCCTATGGAGTGTGCTCCCCCAATCCATTTGGTGCTACCCATTGCTTTCATGTATTTTTACCCCCGCCCCATATCTTTCAGAAATTAACATCCGTGCGTTCAGAACTTCATTTTAATTTTATTTTTTTCTATCATCCCGGGGTCCCTTCCAAGGGAGTAGCCAATAGGGCAGGCGCGGATCCAAGATCTTCCATGGAAGGAGCCACTGGATGAGCCCTCAGGGGCGCCTTCAGCTTAAAATTTCGAAAGGGGCGCACTCGAGGGTGTTCGAAGGGAGACTTCAACTGAAAATTAAAGGGGGCAATCATTGAGCCCACTCAATGATTCTTAGGAACACATTTTCATCTCGACGACATTTTTCGCCTCTAGCTGAAAATTAGAAATGTTTGCACTCGAATCTTACTGGAGGACGACTTTTCCTGGTAAGATGGGCGCCACCTTTCCATGAGCGGACACATGTCCCCTGTGCCCTCTGTATCTGTCATCTGTCTCTACAAGGGGATGAACGGCTGGAACGCGGCAATTCGGAGTACAGGCTTAATGGGTAATATATGATGTGGTTTTTCCTTGATATACGAATATATATCGAGGAAAAGTGATTGCTTCATATATGATTATATCATTTGAAAATGATATAGCCATTTTCACCACCTAGACCGCCTCAGCACCACCGCTTTACACCCACAACACATTGTGCAGCGCCTACCAGTACCGACGTCTTGCCCATGTGCGGCGCCGTCGTCAGGAACTTTTTGAAAAGTCGAGTTGTCTGTCTAGTTATATATCGAGGTCAATGACTCCGCCTCTCTGAAGGTCCCTTTCCCTACCCCCAAGTTTGCAAGTTCCTGGATCCGAATCTGGACGAGACTTGCGTAAGTGCGGACAAAATAATTGAAGGAAGTACATCAGACGCTTAAGGGATGAAACATTAATGCATATACCTTATTTTTATAACGAAACTAAACGATCCAGACAACCCGAACAGCATAATTGTATATAGACCGTTATAGACCAGAATCATATTTTCAAAACACAATCATTTGCATCATTTTCATTCATTCAATGATTTTCATTTGCAAAACACAATTATCCACCTAAGAGAAAACACACGATGGTGAATGTTCATGTTATTCAAGAATGGTTTGGAAGCAACACTAATAGCGCTTGCTGATTTACCACTCGGATACTTTGTGGAGACAAATAGCTTGTGGAGCCCGTTGTTTGGCTAGATCGGCTTATATAATTTTTTGGTGATTGTCTTGTATAAATATTTTCACTATGTAAATGATTAAGCATAATTTTGCGCCGACCATACATAGGTATTTTAATAGCTGGGATCTGGGGGGGGCACGACAAATTTTTATTTGGGGGGACAAGTCGCAACTTTTCATAAATTAGAGAGGACATGTTCCCCAACTTCCCCAGAGATTACACCCATGCCTGAGTGTACGAGCGCATTCAGTGAGCCCTTAGTAGAGAGGAAATTCGCGTCCGATTCGTGTTAGAGAATCACGCCAGGGTCATTAGCCTCATCTCTCCAGATCCAGACCATTAGCGATGGTACTTATCAGTGCTATCGCTCAACCAGAGTCTACTCAGGTGGCCAGTGGCGTAGCAATGGACAATCATGGTCTACTATGGCAACCAGTGGCGTAACCTAACCTGGGTGTACTGTATCAACCAGTAGCGTCACAAGGGGCAATCAGGGCCCATTATGCAAACTATTGGCGTCGCAAGGGACAAGAGGGACAAGCTGGGTCAACTCTATCAACCGGTGGCGTCACAAGGTACAATCGGGGTCTACTGTGGCGGCCAGTAACGTTGCAGGGAACAATCAGAGTCTATTGTGGCAGCCAGTGGCGTCGAGAGGGGCAATCAGGATCTATTGTGGCAGCTAGTGGCGTCGAGAGGGACACTCAGGGTCTATTGTGGCAGCTAGTGGCGTCGCAAGGGACAATCAGGATCTATTGTGGCAGCTAGTGGCGTCGAGAGGGACACTCAGGGTCTATTGTGGCAGCTAGTGGCGTCGCAAGGGACAATCAGGGCCTATTATGGCAACCAGTGGCATCGCAAGGGACAATCAGGACAATCGTATCAACCAGTGGCGTCGCAAAGAACAATCATGGCCTATTGTGGCAGCCAGTGGCGTAGCAAGGGACAATCAGGGTTTACTTTGGTGGCCAGTGGCGTAGCAAGGAAAAGAACTGCGGGTCTAGACGACGTTATGCATGCGTTGCAACAGTAGGTGTTCCCAACAGCAGCGAAACTAACATTGTGTCTATGATGCAGGGGAATTTTGCCCGAATGGTCACTTCAGAGGCGGGGAAATTGTCAACCACACTGACAGCGGTCACCGTCTGGTAAACGGTGACGTAGGAGGCGGCCGTCACCGCCTGGTAAACGGTGACGTAAGAGGCGGCTGTCACCGGCTGGTAAAACCAGCCGCCGCTCGCGCAGCCTCGATGGCTTATGATAATTGTGAAAAAACGAAGAACCTCCAAAACCGAGATGGACATCTTCCTACCCTGCAAACCGGCCGCCCCGCTCTTCATTGTTTCGCAGTGGTGTGGTGGGTGTGCTGAAAATAGCTCAGTATTTATCATCAGCATCATGTGCATGCAGACGAGCTGGACGAGCGAGGGCAAGCGTTAGCCCTCGCGGTCAGGTGTATTCAGACGAGCTGGACGAGCGAGAGCAAGCGTTAACCCTCGCGGTCAGGTGTATTCAGATGAGTTGGACTCGTGAGGGCAAGCGTTAGCTCTCGCGGTCAGGTGTATTCCGACGGTCTGGACGAGCGAGGGCAAGCGTTAACCCTCGCGGGCCGGTGCAGGGGGCGGAGGGGGCTCTCGGTAGCCTTTCGCTTTTTTTTTGTTGTTGTTGTTTTTTTGTTTTTGGGGGGGATATTGGCTGAATGAGTAGATGAAATAACACGATGCGATCCGTTCCTTCGCATATATCGCTTCTACCTGTTTTGTGCAACTTTCAGATATAAGACATCCCAAGTCATTGATGTGTGACGGATCAAAAGGTAATGTTCGACAATTTGCCAAGTGTCGCCGTTCGGGGTAATCATAACAGATCAGTACCAAACTCAGGCCGTTCGGGGTAATCATAACAGATCAGTACCAAACTCAGGCCGTTCGGGGTAATTGTAGGGGTGACGGCTCTGCCGTCGGTGGAGTGTGGGGGTGGTGGCTTCGGTGGTTTGGCGGGTGTGACGGGTGTTTGCGTGTGGGTGTGTGGCTGGGTGCAATGTATTAGGGATGTTTGAAAAGTAAGTTAGGTGTGTGAAAGTTAGGCCAACCGAGCCTGAACTGAAGCTGTTCTGATTGATGATTGAGGCTTCTGAACAATTTGTGCTTTATCTTTAACTGATACTGCACTTCAACACGGCTGAACATGAGCTGACTCTTGACTTATACAGTGCTATTTTAAAACTGAGCTAACTCACTCCTTTGCTTGGTATACATGTGTCAGGGATGTGTTCTGCTGTGTTTCCCCGCCACCTCCACCACACATTCCCCAAACCCCAGCCGGCTTGATGTTGTTTGAGCTACCGTCCCTAACACGAATTTATGTGTGCGAGGTCAAAGTTTTGGGAACACCATATAGGTAAATGAGTGCGTCTAGCCAAATTAGAAAGATTACGTTGTATTTAGAAAACTAATGATAAGGAAATTTGCCCTTGGTTACAATGAAATGTTCCGAGATGGGACTTTTGGATGCTAATAGTAGTATAATTTTGTACAATGTACCGCACGAAATAGGTGCCTGTGATTGAGCCCCAAGCGCCTTCCGCTGGTCCTTAAAGCTACCTAACACACATTCATTCTCCTCATTCACTTCACATTCGTTCGTCCCATTAATTCTTTCCTTATTAATTAATGAAAAGCTTGGTCCCCAAATTTGACTCCCTCCCCTCCCCCCCCTTCAGCGGTACACAAACACATATATCGACGGACCATTGTTCTTTTTGTGGTAGATTGGCCGAATATGTAAATCTTCCACTGCCATCATAGCTGGTCTCGCCATTATTGACAGTGTTCCTCGCCTGGATGAAGGCTTAACCCTCGCATGGCTGGTGGTCTGAGCCACCTTCGCCAGGCTGGGGGGGGGCTACCCCCCCCAGGTATCTCACGAACCAAGCAAGATAAAACGAATCTGAAAATTGCATCGGATAGCTCGAACAAATTCCAGTCGAAAGTACTTCGGTAGTTTTTACGCTAGGATTTGAACTTAACCCTCGCACAGCTGAGGGGGTAGATACCTACCCCACCAAAGTTTTCCCGCGACAGCGGGAAAACGGCGCGCGGCAGGACGCTGAAATTTGGCATACCTTACAATTAGCTATTTTACAATTACAATTAGCCAAAAACTCGAAATAAAAATTTTCAAAATTTAGGATTTTCAAAATTTTGGATTTTTAAAATTTTGGAATTTTGAATTTTGAATTTTTGAAATAGGTATACGAACCAAAAATATGACGTTCTAAGTCAACTTAGCATTATACAAAAGTCCATAGTTTGTCTGCAATGTTGATGTTAGTTTAGATAAAACTACAAAGTGCAAAAAATGACGTCATCAAAAATCAAAATTCGAAAATTCTGAAATTGTACGTTTTGGCGCTCAGTCAAGATAAGTAAACCCTGAAAGTGTCACTGTAATATCTTTATTATTGAAGGCGTGGCGACTGCTTAAATATTTTTTTGAGGTGACCTCACTTGACCCGCGATAACTCGGTGACGTTTGATGACCCGACCAGATTTTTGTTTAGAACATGTAAAAATAGCTAATGGTAAGGTATGCCAAATTTCAGCGCGCTACCGCGCGCCATTTTCCCTCTATCGCGGGAAAACCTTAGGGGGGTAGGTATCTACCCCCTCCCAGCCGTGCGAGGGTTAACTGCCAAGAGGGGGGCTCATCGAACTGGCTCCGAGGGCTTATGCAAGTGCTCTGGTATCTTTGACTGACATACCCTAGCTTTTAAAGAAAGGTCGGTGCCGCACCGGGCCTTACCCGCCGTATACTGATAATGTGCGACCAGGTGAACGTGCTCACGAGCGGGCACGGATCCCTACCACGTTGGGCACGTCCCCTGGCCGTCTTTATAACCTAGCCTGCCCTACCCTTTCAGCCTCGGGGCTTATGGCACGCCAAATCCGTCCGAACGCTTCCCCCCCGCCCCGAATGGCTGCACGGTTCCGTGCCGAAACGTATAGCGAACGGGGGGGGGGGCGGACTCACGACCTTGCAGGGTTTTGCCTTAACCTAGTGTTTGGCGCCAAACTCGACGGACGCAAGGTGGGGCTCGACAGCCCATCCGACCTTGCATACTGTGCCCGCCCCCAGCTGCGCCACTGGTTCACAGAGGCCAGCGGGCTTTTGCAGTCAAAGAACCAGAGCATGTGCTTAATGCCCCCAAAGTATACAGTCATCGCACCCCTTCTCGCAATTGGACATCATCCAAACGCAGATCATATATATATAAACAACATTAATATTCTAGTCAAGTTAAAAACTGGCTTTCACACTCATTACCCTTACCCGGGAACGTTTAGTCCATAAGAGACGGCTAGCAGGTCGTCTGCCTCGCTTCGGTCTCGCCACATCCCAGCGAGCGTGGGGCTCCCCCTCGAGGGGGATCCCAAGTGGGCGGGGTGACCCTGAGGGCAGGATCGGATAGCCCCGCCCCCGGATGGCCTGGGAGTCTGCCTCGTCTCCGCCGTTCGCTCTCCCTATCACTTGCGCCTACTATGTCGTCCGAAGAGGAACGCTGTTTCAGTGAAGAGGAGAGGGCCGAGGCCGAGCTGATGTTTGCCAGGCTGGTCGACCAGGACCCCGACGACATCCCCCGATTTCTGCCCGAGGTCGTTCTGGACCTTGGGCCCGACGACTTTCGGGGCCTTCCCCACCTCCGGGAGATTGTGGCCCGGAGGCGAAGACGGCTGGGGAAAGCCCTTCACCCAGACCGGCACGGGGATCGTCACGAGGTGGCCTTGCGGTAAGTCCCCTCCCCCTCCCGGAGTGTCATAGTGTCGTTAGTGCCCCCCGCCTTTCAGAATGTTTTCATAGATTTATCCGAATTCCGAAACCGCCCAGCCCTCTCTCCTTTGGAGAGAAACGGAATAGTGTCTTTCCCTTTACCCAACATTTGTGGTTTTTCTTAAACCAAGAAGGCGTCATTTATCCTGGGGCGCGTTCTGATGTCTCAATGTTGAATTTCACTACGGCTTTATCGGGGAAGGAGTTGGTCGCGTCGGCCCTCCTACTCTTGCTAACCACTTGGTCCTGTTACAGGGACGTCAACCGGGCTGCGTCCTTCTTGGATGAGTTTGGGGGGGGCGTATGCCATCTGGCGAGGTTACGCCTCCGACGTGTCGCCGCTGCCACCCCTGCCCGACAGCGCCCTCGTGCGAGCGGCGGCGCGGACCACATGGCTGGCGCCGGAGGACCGGGCAACGCGCCTGGCCCCCTTATTATGCGAAGGTGCCCTCGCGGCCCTTTTGAGGGATCTGGTGGCTGGCCGGAGTGCGGCTCAGGAGGGGCAGTCCGCCTCGTTGGTCGCCGTCGCAACACCTGCGATGGCGGCCATCACCGGCCAGCCGAGCGTCGGCGGCTCCATCCCCCGGGGGTGGGGACCGCTCAACGGTTGGTGCAACTGCACCGGCTAGTGAATGCATTTTGCGAGGTTGACTTGGGATCGTTCCCGTATCGTGTACGCCGAAGTGTGACAAGGTTGCAAAGCCGCTTCCGGGCGAGTTTGGAAAACAAATAAAAACAAAACCATTTCTCAGATACTACGTTTTCCTATCACCACGTCGGCGCTACCGCCTGTCGGAAGATGGGTCGGGGTGAAGATAGTACAACAGGGAACCAACTCATGAGGAACGCAGCGGCACGTGCTTTTCAACCCCATCACGCGGATCATCATTCAGTTTAGACGTAAATATCCTCCCCTCCGTCCACCGGGTAGCTGAGGTATTTACTATGCTACCGTTTGGGGAGGGTCGTATCCTGTCGTCATCGAGTTGCGTTATTTCCCACGGAGGGTCACTGACTCGGCCATCGGCATCCGACCTCAATGTTATCTGGGTTATCACGAAAGTTACGTCACTGAACACACGGCTGGATGGCGCCCCTAGAGTTTGTGATTTTTGAATGAGCTTGCACCACGGCGGGTAGATAGGCTATAACATCACTTCTGTATCTCCGGTTAATGTGATGGTCGAACGCTTTGGACGAGGAGGGAAAAACATGGATATTGCAAGCACAGTTTTCAACGTGCTTACTGTCAGACCGAACGATAATCATTTTCACGATCCATTCTGGTCCGGGGGCGGTGGCAAGGCGGATGTTGCGCGTACAGTTTTCAATGTACGGCACATTGCGCTGAGCGATGGTCATTTTCACGACCCACGCAGCCCAGGGTCACAAGATGATGTGGGGATCCGATGTGTGCACAGTACTCCTGATCGTTATTTCAAGCTATGCCCCTTTCTGTATCCCAAGTATTACCTTTCACCGCTAATCCTGCACGTCAAAGGCTGGGCAACTGCTCCGTGTCTCCGCTGATGCGACCACAGAATTTCTATGCATAATCTAATATATTTGCATTTATATACACCGCATCACATTACGTCCACGCACTGCTTACACACACACTACTCGCCATCTCCCACCTCTCCATTCTTGCACGCGACATGCTTCCTCCCCATACCTACATACCCTGCCCTTTTATACAAGGCGTGCGACGTCGGCGCCTCCGGCCGTGTCACACCTACCGCACACATCACATAGTCTAATTGCCCCCCCTCCAAGATGGGTCGCTCCTTTCAACAATGAATTGGGTTTAGGGGGAAATAGCTGTGATAGAAAATAGGCCGGTTTGGAAGAAGGAAGAAGGCATGGCAGACCGATGGCACTCACATGTTAGTTGCTGGGCTGGCCTCTTCGGTCGTCTCCACGCTGCCTGAACTCCGTGAGTGAGAGACTGCCCGAGTGCGAGAGTCTCCGAGCGAGAGCGAGATCGAGAGAGCTTGTCCCAGAGCGAGAGTGAGCTCGAGCGCGAGAGCGTCCCCGAGAGAGTGAGCTCTAGCGCGAGAGCGTCCCCGAGAGAGTGAGCTCCAGCGCGAGAGCGTCCCCGAGAGAGTGAGACCGTTTTCTCTCTGCCTTCCAGTTTTTCTTCGATGGCTATAGCCCCGCCTCCTCCACTCTTGGCCACTCCCAGGGCTCCGAATTGTATTCTTTCTCTTGATTGGTGGGAGCGCTTTTTTTTTCCCCTTAGGCCGTATGTGTGGCGAAGCCGCCTGGGGCTGTCAGGACGGTCTGCCGGGGTCTAGAATCTTCACCGAGGTCACGGCTGGCCGGCCTTTCTCCTTATGTCGATCGGGATCGGCTTGTCAGGAGAACATTCTTGTTGTTGACTGGTTGGGACGGGGTAGCGGGCCAGAACGAGGTGATTAGCCCGGGTTCGGCGCTTAATTGCTCCAGAGTTTTCGCTCCCGCCATTAATCCGCACAGGTGCGCGCTGGTCGGGTCCAGTCGGGCGGATAAAAAAAACACGCAGTGAGAATGGACAGCTGGTGGCTGGGATCTGACCGGGCGTCTTGCTGCCTGGCCGGGTATGTAAATATTGGAAAGTGCATGCCGAAAAAATGTAAGCCTTCTTACATAATCATAACAGATCAGTACCAAACTCAGGCCGTTCTGGGTAATCATAACAGATCAGTACCAAACTCAGGCCATGCTGCTCTTTCACAAAGACGAACAACTGTGCTGTGTCATATTTTGTGTTAAGGTCAGGGTGATTCACCGGATGCCAGGTCAATTTTCGCTGTGTTTAGTTACTGTAAGTGTTGGGGAAAATTCCATTAGGGGGAGCTTTGCATGCTGGAAATGATCAAGAGCCATAAGAGCCATAACATCTTGTTTCTAAAATATCTGTGCCGGTCCATGCCAAAACATCAGGTCAAATAGAACAGATATTCTACACAATGCCATCTTATACGGAACGTTGCTCGTGAAATCTAAGCAAAGTCATATTTGAATTCGTTTTCAACGCCAAAGCATGATATTGAGCTGTCAACACAAGAAGACCTGACATGACTATTCCTCGGGCGATCTGACCTGATTTTACCTGATTTTACCTTTCGATGGCACTATTCTAATATGATTGAGCTACGTTTCGAATAATGCTCACTTAGACAAAGGTTGGAATGATGTTTTCATCAATTCATATTATATTCCCACGTGAGATGATGTCAGGAAGGAACCACAGAAGCTGAACAGTTCAAGGATATGTTTCAGTGTCATTCATGTATCGTTAGAGAGGGCATGCTTTCACTCCAAATGGACCGTGAACATTCATGTCAGAACTTAATTACCTAGCCCTTCGTGACCTGATCTGATCTTAGCTGAACTTATCTGACCTGCTGTATAGAATGTCAAAGTATAAAGCATTGGTCTGGTTTATTACGAACAATATTACAGAGGCCTATAATGTTGAACTATTTTGATCATTAGTGACCTCAATTTCATTGAAAGTGAAAACATCAGCTTTGATGTGTGTTATAGGCTACAGTGACTTACCAATGATGGCTTTCCTGTGTTTTAGAAAGTTGATTTTTAAGCCTGATCTTAATCCGATCTAACCTGCTTTCTCCTACAATTTTGTGTTATGATAAATATAAATGCATTCATTAATTTTATTCCTTGAAAAGCAATTCCGAAAATATATAATGTTCGGTCTTATTCATGATTTCCGGAGATATAGTCTAGTATAGTACAGGTCCTGCATGTTGATGTAATATATAGGCAGACTATTGTGGCCTTATTATTGGTTAGAATGCAAGTTGTGTTTATGGTCACCGTGATCAGGGCTTTCTAACCATGTTTTCGATTGTATTCTAGCTTTCGTAGTTAGGGAGCTAGTAGAGGGGCTTCATGAGGCCCAAGCAGCCGTAAGAAGGTGGGCTTGCCTACCGGCTGGGTGCAGCTTAAACTCGAGGAGCAGCTGATGTGTACATCAGTGATGCGCGCATTGTTCCGAGCGTGTGTACGGCTGCGTGTCTTCAAGCATGTGTGCAGAGCTTTAGTGTTTTGGGACGCGATACATTCTCCAATGCATTACTGAAGGCGGAAATAAAAATGACCATCCCTGTCTGGGATCGAACTCAAGACCCCGGGATACAAACTAAGCATTTCAGCCATTTGCCGCGCGGGACGAACGGCAAACTCCTTCTGTGGTGCGAGGCGCATAGTAGGCTTCTTGTTCGCGAGAATGTCATCGCAAAAGCTTTTCTTTAACAAAAAAGATCGCAGAAGCTCTTCATGAAATCTGGATGAAATCTGATCATAAAAACGGTTTAATTCTGAGAGAGACAATTAGAAATGGAAATGCTGGGAACTTAAATTTGACTTGTTGAATTTTAATAAAACTTGAATTGTTGCTCAATGTTACCCGCGAATGGACATACGGCCTTGGACCTCGTTTTTGGCAATGATAAAAGGCAATTTAGGAGGAATACTTGGATAATAAGTGGTAACATTTTTAATTTAATGAGCACAGTTGACCTTGAGTGACAAACTCAGAACGCGAGACGCTGTAGCAAACAAAAAGTTATCATAATTTCAAGAGTGACTGTCCGGCCGGGCCGGGCCGCTCAGCTAAGCTGGTGTGCCATACACGGGAGTGGACTCGCTTGTGTGCCATGCACGGGAGTAGACTCGCTTGTGCGCCATGCACGGGAGTGGACTCGCTTGTGCGTCATACACGGGAGTAGACTCGCTTGTGTGCCATGCACGGGAGTAGACTCGCTTGTGCGCCATACACGGGAGTAGACTCGCTTGTGCGCCAGGCACGGGAGTAGACTCGCTTGTGCACCATAAACGGGAGTAGGCTTGCTTGTGCGCCATGCACGGGAGTAGACTCGCTTGTGCGCCATACACGGGAGTAGACTCGCTTGTGCGCCAGGCACGGGAGTAGACTCGCTTGTGCACCATAAACGGGAGTAGGATCGCTTGCGCACCATACACGGGAGTGGACTCGCTTGTGTAGCATACACCGGAGTAGACTCGCTTGTGCACCATACACGGGAGTATAATCGTTTGTGCACCATATACGGGAGTAGACTCGCTTGTGCGCCAGGCACGGGAGTAGACTTGCTTGTGTAACATATACCGGAGTAGACTCGCTTGTGCGCCAGGCACGGGAGTATACTTGCTTGTGTAACATACACCGGAGTAGACTCGCTTGTGCACCATACACCGGAGTAGACTCGCTTGTACACCATACAGGCGAGGCTTGTACACCACATAGATAGGCTTGTACACCACATAGACTTGCCTGTGCACTATACACGGGAGTAGACTCGCTTATATACCATAAACTCGCTTGTGCACCATACATGGGAGTCTAGCTTGTGCACCATACACGGGAGTAGACTTGCTTGTGTAACATACACCGGAGTAGACTCGCTTGTGCACCATACACCGGAGTAGACTCGCTTGTACACCATACACCAGAGTAGACTTGCCTGTGCACTATACACGGGAGTAGACTCGCTTATATACCATAAACTCGCTTGTGCACCATACATGGGAGACTAGCTTGTGCACCATACATGGGAGTAGACTCGCGTGTGCACCATACACCCGAGTAGACTTGTCTGTGCGCTATACACGGGAGTAGACTCGCTTATATGCCATACACGGGGGTAAACTAGCTTGTGCACCATACACGGGAGTAGACTCGCGTGTGCGCCATACAGGGGAGTAAACTCGTTTGTGCACCACACACGGGAGACTCGCTCGGGCTTCGCTCTCGCTCGCTACCATCATTTCTTCTCAGTTTTTTTACCATGGGGCGACGCCTGCAGTGACATTTTGGTCTTGATAACCCCTATTGCTTTTGTAAGCAGGTTTACATTTTTTTACTTTTCTAAAACGTAGAAACCGGGCGACGGCGTCGGACAGCGTTCTGCGCTTCCCACGACTACTGACCGAAGACAAAGAGACCTCTTCTCAAGCGCAGACGAACTCCAGAAGTGCGGAAGTCAAAACTTCAAAGGCGGCATCGGGGAACAACAACTAACGGCGAACCAGGGTAATCGCCTGGCACCCTCCCCTCCGCGTCCAGCTGGCCACCAGAGGTGCGTCAACACGCAGACCCAGACCAACAGACGGGTCCGTGACCCAGATCTGGAACACCGCCAGCTGAGAGACAAGTGCCGGCAGACCATCCTGGCGGACCCAGACGACTTTACAACAGACCCGGCCTAAGAAAAGAAAACTGCACTTCCACCAATCCAAAACAAGCGCACAACCCGAAGCCCCGGGAGTGGCCAGCGGATAGAAGAGGCGGGGCTTCCGAAACTGGAAAAAAAACTGAAAGACCGGCCGAAAAAAGGACACACTCTCTGACGTCCTCAGACAGGGCACACTCTCCGACGTCCTCAGACAGGACGAGAGTCTCCGAAGCAGCCGAGAAGAAAGAAACCGCGCACGAGAGAAATCACCAGCGAAATGTGAGTCTTAGACCGACGCCTTCCCTTCCATCTTCGTACTACCCGATGGCCGCCACTCAGCGAGTTCCAGACCGCCTGGCGCCGTCGCCCCAACGGACGAGGTCCCGGTCGTTGACGGGGGGATTAGCCTAGGAGGGACGTGCAAACGGAAGGCGGCGTTAGCGTCGCACGCTTAGCATATAATGACAGAGTAGGTAGGCAGGGATGGGGGAGGGGGTTGGATGGCGAAGACGTGTGCCAGGAACCGGTCCCGGTCCTGTTGGCTTGCCATGTAAATACATGTAAATATATTACCCTTGAGGATATAAATGATTGAGGGCACCATCAGAGACACGAAGCAGTTGCCCAGCCATCGCCGGGCGGGACTAGCGGTGACAGGAATACGACCCTCCCCGACCGGAAACATAGTAAACACGTTGGCGATCAGGTGGGTGGAGGGGAGGGCATTGGGTATTTAAATCAAATGGCATTGGGGTTAGAAGCAAATGACCGAGTAACCGACCCTCCTGGTGGGGGGGGACTAACGTCAATGGATGACGTAAGGAATACGACCCTCCCGGAACGGCAGCATAGTAAATACCTCTGCGAAAGGAATGATGTTTACATGATGTTTGATGTTTGCCTGAGATTAATTTGCCATATAAAGTAAATCCACATATAAGCGAGGCAGTCGACCTACGAGCCGTACTCTTATCGACTGAACGTTCCCGGGTAAGGTTAATGAGTGTCAAAGCCAGTTTTTAACTTGACTAGAATATTAATGTTGCTTATATTTACCTATATGATCTGCATCTGGATGACGTCAAATTGCGAGAAGGGGTGCGATGACTGCATACTTTGGGGGCATTAAGCACATGCTCTGGTTCTTTGACTGCGAAATCCCGCTGGCCTCTGTGACCCAGTGGTGCAGCTGGGGGTGGGCACCGTATGCAGGTCGGATGAGCTGTCGAGCCCCACCTTGCGTCCGTCGAGTTTGGCGCCGAACAATAGGTTAAGGCAAAACACTGCACGGTCGTGAGGCCGCCCCCCGTTCGCTATACGTTTGGATACGGAGCCGTGTAGACTTTCTGGGCGGGGGGAGCGTTCGGACAGGTTTGGCGTGCCATAAGCCCCGAGGCTGAAAGGGTAGGGCAGGCTAGGTTATAAAGACGGCCAGAAGACGTGCCCAACTTGGTAGGGATCCGTGCCCGCTCGTGAGCACGTTCACCTGGTCGCACAGTATCAGTATACGGCGGGTAAGGCCCGGTGCGGCACCGACCTTTCTTTAAGGCTAGGGTATTTCAGTCAGAGATACCAGAGCACTTGCATAAGCTTTCGGAGCCAGTACGATGAGCCCCTCGTAGCATTAAGCCTTTATCCAGACGAGGAACGCTGCCAATAATGGCGTGGCCAGCTATGATGGCAGTGTAATATTTACATATTCGGCCAATCTATCACAAAAAGAGCAATGGTCTGTCGATATGTGTTTGTGTACCGCTGAGGGGGGGGGGGGGGGGGAGGGAGCCAAATTTGGAGACCAAGCATTTCATTAATTAATAAGGAGAGAATGAATGGGGCGAGCGAATGTGAAGTGAATGAGTAGAATGAATGTGTGTTAGGTAGCTTTAAGGACCAGCGGAAGCCGCTTGGGGCTCAATCACAGGCACCTATTTCGTGCGGTGCATTGTACAAAATGATATTGCTATCAGCATCCAAAAGTCGCATCTCGGGACAAGTCATTGAAACTAAAAGCAAATTGCATTTTTCATTAATTCTCTAAATACAACGTATTCTTTCTAATTTGGCTAGACACTCAATTACCGATATGGTGTTCCCAAAACTTTGACCTCGCACACATAAATTCGTGTTAGGGACGGTAGCAAACAACATCAAGCCGGCTGGGGTTTGGGGAATGTGTGGTGGAGGTGACGGGGAAACACAGCACAACACATCCCTGACACAGGCATAGCAGAAAAGCGGATATTTAGCCCTAGCTAAGTCTAGAGTCAGCTCATGTTCGGCCGTGTTGAAATGTAGTATCAGTTAAAATAAAGCCCCATAGTTCAATCATCAATCAGTTCCAGTTAAGGCTTGGTTGGCATTACTCTCATACACTTATTAGTTTCACACACCCCAGTTACTTTTCACACACCCGCGGTAACTCTACACACATCCCAGCACGCAACAACCCCTGACACACACCCCTCACCCGCCACACCCCATACGCCTCCACACCCCACCGACGGCAGAGCCGCCACCCCTACACTTTCCACCAATGTATTAGCAGTCGCTATCCATTAGCTTGAGTCATGCACCTGTGAGCAACTCGGACCGTGTGTCAATGTGTCTGATATCGCTCAACTCGGACAGTGTGTCAATGTGTCTGATATCGCTCAACTCGGACAGTGTGTCAATGTGTCTGATATCGCTCAACTCGGACCGTGTGTCAATGTGTCTGATATCGCTCAACTCGGACCGTGTGTCAATGTGTCTGATATCGCTCAACTCAGACAGTGTGTCAATGTGTCTGATATCGCTCAACTCAGACCGTGTGTCAATGTGTCTGATATCGCTCAACTCGGACCGTGTGTCAATGTGTCTGATATCGCTCAACTCGGACCGTGTGTCAATGTGTCTGATATCGCTCCACTCGGACAGTGTGTCAATGTGTTTGATATCGCTCAACTCAGACCGTGTGTCAATGTGTCTGATATCGCTCAACTCAGACAGTGTGTCAATGTGTCTGATATCGCTCAACTCGGACAGTGTGTCAATGTGTCTAATATCGCTCAACTCAGACCGTGTGTCAATGTGTCTGATATCGCTCAACTCAGACAGTGTGTCAATGTGTCTGATATCGCTCAACTCAGACAGTGTGTCAATGTGTCTGATATCGCTCAACTCAGACAGTGTGTCAATGTGTCTGATATCGCTCAACTCAGACAGTGTGTCAATGTGTCTGATATCGCTCAACTCAGACAGTGTGTCAATGTGTCTGATATCGCTCAACTCGGACCGTGTGTCAATGTGTCTGATATCGCTCAACTCGGACCGTGTGTCAATGTGTCTGATATCGCTCAACTCAGACAGTGTGTCAATGTGTCTGATATCGCTCAACTCGGACCGTGTGTCAATGTGTCTGATATCGCTCAACTCAGACCGTGTGTCAATGTGTCTGATATCGCTCAACTCGGACCGTGTGTCAATGTGTCTGATATCGCTCCACTCGGACAGTGTGTCAATGTGTCTGATATCGCTCAACTCAGACCGTGTGTCAATGTGTCTGATATCGCTCAACTCGGACCGTTTGTCAATGTGTCTGATATCGCTCAACTCGGACCGTGTGTCAATGTGTCTGATATCGCTCAACTCAGACAGTGTGTCAATGTGTCTGATATCGCTCAACTCGGACCGTGTGTCAATGTGTCTGATATCGCTCAACTCGGACCGTGTGTCAATGTGTCTGATATCGCTCAACTCGGACCGTGTGTCAATGTGTCTGATATCGCTCAACTCGGACAGTGTGTCAATGTGTCTGATATCGCTCAACTCAGACCGTGTGTCAATGTGTCTGATATCGCTCAACTCAGACAGTGTGTCAATGTGTCTGATATCGCTCAACTCGGACAGTGTGTCAATGTGTCTAATATCGCTCAACTCAGACCGTGTGTCAATGTGTCTGATATCGCTCAACTCAGGCAGTGTGTCAATGTGTCTGATATCGCTCAACTCAGACAGTGTGTCAATGTGTCTGATATCGCTCAACTCAGACAGTGTGTCAATGTGTCTGATATCGCTCAACTCAGACAGTGTGTCAATGTGTCTGATATCGCTCAACTCAGACCGTGTGTCAATGTGTCTGATATCGCTCAACTCAGACAGTGTGTCAATGTGTCTGATATCGCTCAACTCAGACAGTGTGTCAATGTGTCTGATATCGCTCAACTCGGACAGTGTGTCAATGTGTCTGATATCGCTCAACTCGGACAGTGTGTCAATGTGTCTGATATCGCTCAACTCAGACCGTGTGTCAATGTGTCTGATATCGCTCAACTCGGACCGTGTGTCAATGTGTCTGATATCGCTCAACTCGGACAGTGTGTCAATGTGTCTGATATCGCTCAACTCGGACAGTGTGTCAATGTGTCTGATATCGCTCAACTCGGACCGTGTGTCAATGTGTCTGATATCGCTCAACTCGGACAGTGTGTCAATGTGTCTGATATCGCTCCACGGATTTTAGCTGGATCAAGATTGCAACAATGAGGCCGTCCCGTCGCACTTGGCTGTGAGCCACGTGTTGCCGGCCACGACTGGCGACCTTGTGCTGCAGGCTCCACTGCACAGCTCCTGTCGGCCGGTCTTGGTGTGTCGAAACTCACCCGCTCCTTTCCCAACTCTTCCCGTTCAATTCGAATGCGAGAGGCTGGGAAATTCGGTATCGAAGACATCACGAATTTTTATCTGGCAGCCAGAAGAATATTCAACAGTGCTACGTTCATATTTGTGGAAGTTGAATTGTGAATGGGATTCACCAGCGTATCCAGGTATAGCCAGCAGGGCTATCGTTCCCGGAATACTTTTCTCTTGAATAGGCTAAAATATCTTGCTTCGTTTGTTCTTAAAAAAATTGTTCGCTCTCGGGAAACATTAAAGGTACGTTCATTTTTTTCAGTTGTCAGCCTTCATTCCATCCCCTGGCTCCATCAGAATTCATCCGACATTTACGTTGCATAGGTACGCTGGCGTCGTCCTTATTTGGTCGTTTTCCATGCTCATTGTATACCTTGGACTCTGATACGTTTTTTTTGGGTGCGCTCCTCATGGAATTGGAATTATTATCAAGGAGACACACGTCTAATCCGGCTGAGTGGAATCCTCCAATGGATTCCACCGCCTGAATTCGCTCCTCGGACGCCGCTTATGTTTGTAGAAATGTAACATCCGATATGACTTTCACTTAACCATTTATAGCCAATCATCGGCTCTGGAATTTAGCTACCACAGGCGCAATGGGAGGGCCTGTTGCTACACATGTTCTGGCCATCTTCGAAATAAATTATTCAATATTGATTTAACTAGCGACTGATAGCAGGATCGCATTCGATAACCTTCGAGTGCATATTCTGTCACATTCAAAATCATATCATGCGCATCCGGAAGGTATTATTTATTTATTTTAAATAAATTTAATCCGAGTTCTTGTTGGGGTGGCTTTATGAACCAGGCTCCTATTGCTAAGCAGAGTTTGTTGCGTGAACCCTGATCCCACCACGATCCATGAATTCCAGTTCAACGGCAGAATTTTGACCGAAAGTTTAACGTGCCGTCAATGCATCGGCACGGCCGCCCGGTAGCTCGCCTCCGGCCTTATCGGGCCAGCTGCCAACTGACCCTCCCAGCCGGGGGCTAAATGCGAGCGCGCGAAGCGACTCGAACCCTGCGTTGCCAGGAGAGGGGAGACCAGAGCAGGCCAGCGCTCTAACCAACTGAGCTACCGGGGCGGCGGCTAATGTATGAACTACTCATTAGCGATATACCTTCATTTCCAGAATTGGCTACACATTTTGAGCCTATCTGATATCCCAATGGGTAGCTTCGATCATAGCCCTGTTTATCTTCAGCTTTGTTTCTTCACTGATGTGGTTGACGAGCACAATGTAGCAAAATGGAATGAACATATTTCTAGTGTTACTGCCGATATTCATTACGCAGGACTCATTATTTAAGAAAACAAATACGGCAAACGCCTCGGTGAAGCCTTTGTTTTCAGCTTTGTTTTATTCAGTAATGTTGTTGATGGCATTACAGCCATGAATAGATGGCAGCGAATACGGGCCGCGCAGGTGTCGAGGACGTACGATAGACCACTGCCTCGCGGTACGTGTCGAGGACGTACGATAGACCACTGCCTCGCGGTACGTGTCGAGGACGTACGGTAGATTACTTCCTCGCGGTACGTGTCGAGGACGTACGATAGACCACTGCCTCGCGATACGTGTCGAGGACGTACGATAGACCACTTCCTCGCGGTACGTGTCGAGGACGTACGATAGACCACTTCCTCGCGGTACGTGTCGAGGACGTACGATAGACCACTGCCTCGCGGTACGTGTCGAGGACGTACGATAGACCACTGCCTCGCGATACGTGTCGGGGACGTACGATAGACCACTGCCTCGCGGTACGTGTCGAGGACGTACGATAGACCACTGCCTCGCGGTACGTGTCGAGGACGTACGATAGACCACTGCCTCGCGGTACGTGTCGAGGACGTACGATAGACCACTGCCTCGCGGTACGTGTCGAGGACGTACGATAGACCACTGCCTCGCGGTACGTGTCGAGGACGTACGATAGACCACTGCCTCGCGGTACGTGTCGAGGACGTACGATAGACCACTGCCTCGCGGTACGTGTCGAGGACGTACGATAGACCACTGCCTCGCGGTACGTGTCGAGGACGTACGATAGACCACTGCCTCGCGGTACGTGTCGAGGACGTACGATAGACCACTGCCTCGCGGTACGTGTCGAGGACGTACGATAGACCACTGCCTCGCGGTACGTGTCGAGGACGTACGATAGACCACTGCCTCGCGGTACGTGTCGAGGACGTACGGTAGACTAATGCCTCGCGGCCGGTGTCGAGGACGTACGATAGACCACTTCCTCGCGGTACGTGTCGAGGACGTACGATAGACCACTGCCTCGCGGTACGTGTCGAGGACGTACGATAGACCACTGCCTCGCGGTACGTGTCGAGGACGTACGATAGACCACTGCCTCGCGGTACGTGTCGAGGACGTACGATAGACCACTGCCTCGCGGTACGTGTCGAGGACGTACGATAGACCACTGCCTCGCGGTACGTGTCGAGGACGTACGATAGACCACTGCCTCGCGGTACGTGTCGAGGACGTACGATAGACCACTGCCTCGCGGTACGTGTCGAGGACGTACGATAGACCACTGCCTCGCGGTACGTGTCGAGGACGTACGATAGACCACTGCCTCGCGGTACGTGTCGAGGACGTACGATAGACCACTGCCTCGCGGTACGTGTCGAGGACGTACGGTAGACCACTGCCTCGCGGTACGTGTCGAGGACGTACGATAGACCACTGCCTCGCGGTACGTGTCGAGGACGTACGATAGACCACTGCCTCGCGGTACGTGTCGAGGACGTACGATAGACCACTGCCTCGCGGTACGTGTCGAGGACGTACGATAGACCACTGCCTCGCGGTACGTGTCGAGGACGTACGATAGACCACTGCCTCGCGGTACGTGTCGAGGACGTACGATAGACCACTGCCTCGCGGTACGTGTCGAGGACGTACGGTAGACCACTGCCTCGCGGTACGTGTGTACTCCAGTCATGTCCGACCTCCAATATCTAGCGCTGCAGAGTGATGCTTTCACTTCTCGTCACTGTGCTCGCCATATGCCTTTGTATATACCTGTATATCGGCCTCTGTAAAGCTCTGGAGGCTGGCGTTGTTCTGCCCGGCCAGGTTGATGGAGATTGACGTTGTTGTGCCCGGCCAGTTGATAAAGACTGGCGTTGTTCTACCCGGCCAGTTGATGGGGACTCGCATTGTTCGGCCCGGTCAGTTGATGTAGACTGATGTTGTTCTGTCCAGCCAGTTGATGTAGACTGGCGTTGTTCTACCCGGCCAGTTGATAAAGACTGGCGTTGTTCTACCCGGCCAGTTGATGTAGACTGGGGTTGTTCTACCCGGCCAGTTGATGGGGACTCGCATTGTTCGGCCCGGTCAGTTGATGGGGACTGGGGTTGTTCTACCCGGCTAGTTGATAAAGACTGGCGTTGTTCTACCCGGCCAGTTGATGTAGACTGATGTTGTTCTGTCCAGCCAGTTGATGGAGACTCGCATTGTTCGGCCAGGCCAGTTGAAGTGCATACTACGGAGGACAATCGAAGTCAAGCAGACGCTTCACACTCGTCCTGCGGCTATGGTTAACAAAGCAATCACTGATTCCTGCTCATCTGCAGTACTGCCATCAACCCCAAAGCTTATTTGTATCCGTATCTTGGCACTTGGTCCATTCGGCACCATGATTGGCAAATGCCGGGTATATCACGAGATAAAACTGGAAGTCCTCAATCTTCATAGCATGTAGTCTTGCTTCTCGCATTGGGATGTAAGCTTCGACTGGACAACGTTGCCTGTCGCCAGAATCCAATATATTGGGCAGTAACTGCCCTGAAGAGCCACTTCCGTGTCTAATTTTGGCCAATCCCTCTGAAAAGTCCGAGAGCTTCCTTCCATCGGTGTCTTCATTCAAGGCTACATCCCCACCATACATCATCTGAGTGTGCTCAGATCCACCGTTCCTCTTCATCGTCATCAGACCGCGGCTGCGCCCTCTTCATCGTCATCAGACAGTAGCTGCGTCTTCTTCATCGTCATCAGACAGCGGTTGCGCCCTCTTCATCGTCATCAGACAGCGGCTGCGCCCTCTTCATCGTCATCAGACAGCGGCTGCGTCTTCTTCATCGTCATCAGACAGTGGCTGCGCCCTCTTCATCGTCATCAGACAGCGGCTGCGCCCTCTTCATTGTCATCAGACAGCGGCTGCGACCTCTTCATCGTCATCAGACAGTGGCTGCAACCTTTTCATCGTCATCAGACAGCGGCTGCACCCTGTTGGGTCGGTAACCTGTTACTACCCTTTTCCCCTTTTTAACCCGTGAATCACTGCAGTGGCTTCTTCCGCCTTGGGTATCTTGAGTAGCGCCAGAACCGCTGCCTCTACTGAGCTCAAACTTTTGGCAACTTCAAATGAACAACTAGTCTACATTTGAGGAGAAAACTGAGTCGAAGGTCATCACGAGTCAGGCCAAGATGACGTCATAAATACATTGATTCCATGTTGTAAAAAGTGCCTTGTTCACACTATTCTGGGGTGAACATGAATGTTGAATTCCAATTCTGCACTAATAATTACCCTGGACCTGCCCTCGATCATTATTATGGGATGAGAGACCAATTAAGGACAATGTAGCGCCACATAGTAAACTGAAGAAAATAAATTACCCTGGGACGGAAGTCCAAGTAAGGACAATGTAGCGCCACGTAGTAAACTGAAGAAAACCAACTACCCTGGAGTGGGAGCCAAAGTAAGGACAATGTAGCGCCACATAGTAAGCTGAAGAAAATCAACTACCCTGGATTGGGAGCCAAAGTAAAGACAATGTAGCGCCACATAGTAAACTGCAGAAAATCAACTACCCTGGAGTGGGAGCCAAAGTAAAGACAATGTAGCGCCACATAGTAAACTGAAGAAAGTCACCAACTTCTCATGCACGAGTGCACCTCTCCTGCGACGCCATCTCTACAAGTCTCTTTTCGGAAATCGATGCCCCAACAAGTCAAAGAGCGGCCGGTTAGTGACACTGCGTCACCACCCTGTATTTGGCTGGCTGGGTGCTTCAACTCTTCGTCTTAAAATGACTGCGCTTTCGTGGCTACTTCATGCACATGCCGTTGTGTTAGTGGTTTAGTGGTTGGCAAATGCCTTCGTGACATAGGGATGAGGTGCCACCACTTCTTACGGGCAGCTTCCGATAGATGTGCACTGAGGTCTGAGCTATTAATGGAGGCATATTCAAGGCGAGGTGGTCCAAGCTGAGATGGTACATTGCATCATGATGATCTCCCATTTGTGCATCAACAAATGGTCACCTAATGTAGGGCCCCATTAAATGAGCTGGGCGAGCGAGAGCAAGAGCCGGGCTATGGTCCGGCTATAGGCACACGATCCGGCTTGTTACCGTTGTCGGAAGGGTTATTGTGGACAGGTGGCAGCTGCTCTATCCCGTTCATCCATGGCGACAGAATGTCAAGGGCGACTGGGGGTGGCATCCATGGCGACAGCATGTCAAGGGCGACTGGGGGTGGCATTCATGGCGACAGAATGTCGAGGGCGACTGGGAGTGGCATCCATGGCGACAGAATGTCAAGGGCGACTGGGGGTGGCATCCATGGCGACAGAATGTCAAGGGCGACTGGGAGTGGCATCCATGGCGACAGAATATCAAGGGCGACTGGGGGTGTCGTGGCATGTTCTATGGGCTCGGAAATGTTACTGCAGAACCTTGGTTTTGCAAATCAGTTGTGGCGAATGCTCCAGTTAACATTGGCATTATTCACTGGAGCATTCGCCACACATTCGCCACACATTCGCCAGCGTTTCCACCACCCGGTGGAAGAACGCGGCCACCGACATGAAAACATGGGGGATCATTCCCTCCCTAAAGAACAGAAACACAAACTCGTCCGGTAAAAAAGCGGGCCCACTTCTATCATAATCCCATATTTTTCACCGAATACAAGCCTGCTACCGGTTTGTCGAGAGCTCTGGGCAATCAGAGGGGCCCCTTGGTCGCTGTAGTCACTCAAGGCTCCCGGTGTTGCTACAGGGGCACATTCGGCTAAACTGGGTCTCGTGATTGGCCAGAGTTTTCCCGAGCAGCCACAGGGGACTCTCAGTGACAAAAGAGAGGCCCTGAGTAGACAGGGGAGCCACATAAATGTCCTGAATGACCAGAGGGGTACGAGAGCAGCCACGCTGTCCCACTGGGACCTTTCTGTCGCACTGGGACCTTTCTGTCCCACCGGGACCTTTCTGTCCCACTGGGACCTTTCTGTCCCACTGGGACCTTTCTGTCCCACTGGGACCTTTCTGTCGCACTGGGACCTTTCTGTCCCACTGGGACCATTCTGTCCCACTGGGACCTTTCTGTCCCACTGGGACCATTCTGTCCCACTGGGACCTTTCTGTCCCACTGGGACCTTTCTGTCTCACCGGGACCATTCTGTCCCACTGGGACCTTTCAGCCCATAAGCAGATAGAGGGCCGACATGATGGCCTATGATTGTCCAGAAGGGCCCCCATCAGCTACAGGGGCCTTGTGAGGGTCCCCTCGATGGCAAAAGAGGGCCCCTGAGTAGCCAGAGAGCATCCTAAGCAGCCAGAGTGCTACGAGCAGAGGAGATCATTTCGCAACCAAAGGGGCCCTCAAATGGTTAAAGGGGCTTCCTTAGTGGTAGCTGGGACCGTGTGGAGTGACCGGAAAGGCCATGAGTAGAAACCGGAGCCCTGGGCGTCCCTCGGTGGCAAGAGAGCGTTCCCTGGGCAGCCAGAGGAGCTCTACGAGGGCTCCTGGGCAGCCAAAGGGACTCTATGATGCTCCCTGATTGGCCAGAAGGATCATGAGCAGCCGCACGTGCCTTCTTGAGTGGTCAGAGCAGGCTCCTACAGGGACTCCCCTGAGCAATCGGAGAGCCCCTGCATGACCTATTGAAAGGGCCCTGAGCAGCGACAGGGGTTCTCTGGCACTGTTGAAAGGTCGGAGGAGGCTCCTACAGGTGCTCCCTGAGGGAACAGAGGGCCATCTATAGAACCCCTGAGAGCCGGACGGAAGGCCACTGAGCAGAGGGGCTATTTAGCAACCACAAGGTGGACAAGGGGCCAAAGCGACTCCTCTGTGGCACATGGGGCCGTGTGAGTGGCCAAAGGGCCCTGAGCAGCCACAGTGGCCCCTCAGTGACAAAAGAGGTTCCTAAGCTGTCAGAGGGACCCATGGGACCTTGATTGGCTAGAGGGCCCTCTAGACAGTCACAGGGATGCCTTTAGTAACACAGGAGGCCGCCCCTGCAGCCAAAGGGGATGCCAAAGGGCCCCAATAGCCACAAGACCACACAGCACACATGTCAGCGACAAAGTATGGATGCTGAGTAGACAGAGGGGTCACATGACCCAAAGAGTCTCTGATTCACCAGAGGGTTCCCTGAGTAGCCACAGTGGCCCGCTGGGCCTCCTTGAGTGGCCGGAGAAGGCTTCAACATGGGCTCTTTGAAGGACCAGAGGGGTCTCTACAGAGCCCTTTTGGAGCCCGACTGAATGGCCACATGAGCTGCTAGAAGAACCACTGAGGGCCTGTAGGCCACTGAGGGCATAGAGACACCTAAACAGCTCAGAGTCGTCAACCTGAGTAGTGGCGGATTCAAAGGGGCCATGGGATCATGCCCCCACCCCCCTGGGTCCCGAATGGATCCAATCGGGCCGTTGAACACGTGTTTCAACATGGGCCGTGACGAAGCACATAATATATTTAGCGCTCCAGGGGTTCACCGAGCGACCGGTGCTCAGGGGGTCTCTGGAAGCCCCTTTCCGGTGTAAAGGGCCCCTAGCTCAAGGTGAAAGGCCTCTGGATCGACGAAAGTGACCCGGGCTGCCGGAAAGTGTCCCAGGCGGACGAAGGGGGCCTCGAGTCCACGGAGAGTACCCACGGGCATACGTTGAGGTCGATGGGCTTCCAGGTCGATGAAGGGGCCCCAGGACGTTGGAATGGCCCGGGCTGACGGAGAGGGCCTCGGCCGGAATGCTTCTGAGCCAACGAGAAGGGTCACTGAGCTGACGGGGTGGGCCCCTGAGCCGGCGGTGAGGGACCCTAGCCGCCGGAGACGGCTCTGAGCCAATGTGAAGAGCCCCTGAGGAGGGCACACAACCTGAAGAAAGGGCCCCTGACCTGATGGAGGGGGTTCTAACTTTTGAAAGAGGGCCTCCAGGCCTGACGGGAAAGGCTGTGAATCACTAAGGAGGGCCCTGAACAGACGGAGTGCAGTCCCCGGAGAGAACCCCGGTTCCCTAGAAGGGGACCCGAGTGATGTGAAGGGCCCCAGGACCAATGGAGAGCAGCTCCCAACCGCCGGAGAGAACCCCGGATCCTTGGAAAGGGACCCTAGCGATGTGAAGGGCCTTTGGACCGACAGAAGGATCCAAGCCGCACAAGGAGCCCTGCCCTGGTGGAGAATGCCCAAGCTGTTGAAAGAGGGCCTCCGGTCTGACAGAGGAGGCCTTGTGCCGCTAAAGGGAGCACTTGAGCCAACGAAGATTCTCCAGCCGAAGGAGAGTATACTTAGCCGAGGGAGGACACCTGGCCGTCTGAGAGGGTCTGAAGCCGGTATGAAGGGCCTCCGTGCCGACGAAGAGGGCCCCTGGGTTACTAGGTCGGCTATGGGCTTCTGGTCCGATACAAGGCTTCTGGGTCGGCTTTGGCTCACACTACTGGAGAGAGGCCCAGAGCTGACAGCGGGCCTCAGATCGATGAAGAGGCCTTCGAGTCACGGAGACGGCCCTGTCCGTGACATCATCTCCGAGTCCTCTGCCCCGTAACATCATCTCCGAGTCGTCTGCCCCGTGACACCATCTCCGAGTCGTCTGCCCCGTGACATCATCTCCGAGTCGTTGGCCCCGCGGCGCCATCTCAGAGTCGTTGGCCCCGTGACACCATCTGCCCCTGCCCTGTCGTTGGCCCCGTGACAGTCGTCTGCCCCGTGACACCATCTCCGAGTCGTCTGCCCCGTGACATCATCTCCGAGTCGTTGGCCCCGCGGCGTCATCTCAGAGTCGTTGGCCCCGTGACACCATCTGCCCCTGCCCTGTCGTTGGCCCCGTGACAGTCGTCTGCCCCGTGACACCATCTCAGAGTCGTCTGCCCCGTGACGCCATCTGCCCCTGCCCTGTCGTTGGCCACGTGACACCATCTGCCCCTGCCCTGTCGTTGGCCCCGTGACACCATCTGCCCCTGCCCTGTCGTTGGCCCCGTGACAGTCGTCTGCCCCGTGACACCGTCTCAGAGTCGTTGGCCCCGCGGCGCCATCTCCGAGTCGTCTGCCCCGTGACGCGATCTCAGAGTCGTCTGCCCCGTGACGCCATCTCAGAGATGGCCGTGACCGACGAGAGGGGCGTTTCCCACAGCCGATGGAACAGCCTTTGATTGACGCGCTATCTGCCGGTGGCATGCGTCGTCCTTCACCGTTGACGTGGCGCTATGACCATGGGCCAGTGTTTTGAGACTAATATCAGCTGTGGACGTATTGGTCGCAGCAGATGGTGTTCCTCAGACTAGGAAAGGTGAAAAGGTGCCCCTGCAGAATGGGAAGTGGAGTCCCTCCAGGCAGTGCCGACAGCGCTCCAACGATTAAAATTCCTGGAACCGTCCTTGCTACCTGCTTTGCTTATCTCCTATAAATTACCTATGGATATAATCCATAGGTAATTTATACATACAACGTGAGGGGATGGAGACGGTAGGGGGCTGGACACTGGTATGTGGGTCCTCATTGGTGTTCTGGCCACTCATTTGCCAAAAGGTCCATCCTTTTAGTTCGTGTGAGTATTTCCGATTTCTTCTCGATTTACTGACCCAGGCCAGTAAGTTTCTTTCTCAGTATCAGCTGCTGAGGGAGGGGCACGTGCCCAGTGGCTCCTCGCCTGTGCCTCTGTCTGCTCTCTACGGTTGATTTCGACCGAACAATAAAATTGTCAAGCAATTTTTCGATAGGTATCAGATATCTCGCAAACCTTCCCAAGCACACTTAGACCCTTAACATGGTTTAATATGCTAGGCCTCAGCCCCTCACGTTGTATGATTACATAACCTATGGAGGACCCCAGGTAAGCAAGGTAAGCAAAGCAAGAGCGATTCCTGGAATTTTGATTGATGGGGCACCGTCGGTCTGGAGGGACTCCACTTCCCATTCTGCAGGGGCACCTTTTCGCCTTTCCTAGTCTGAGGAACGTCATGTGCTGCAACCAATTCGTTGAGGGAGATAGGTGCACTCGACCATCCAAGGAGTGCACCACATCTCCATGGGAGGTTGCAAATGCACCCGGTTTGTCCCTCTCTGGATCCGCCAGTAGAACCTAGGTAGGAAATTGTAAACATCTTATCTCCCCAAAATGATCAATGCACACCCTCAGGGGAGATCTATGAATTGGCATGGGCACCACTCGTCTGGAGGGGCGAGAATGTATGATCAATGCACACCCTCAGGGGAGATCTATGAATTGGCATGGGCACCACTCGTCTGGAGGGGCGCCATTTTCTCAGACGGGCGCACTGCGAATGCTCTTGAAAGGGCGCCTTCAGTTGAAAATCCGTTGAGTGGAGGGGGGGGGGGGGTCACTGGAGCATACCGAAGCACTCCGGCTTGCAGCCTTTGACTGAAAATGAGTTGAAAGACGGTGTGGCGCTTGAACTTCCCCAGAGGTGCGCCATTCCCGGGTCAGAGGAGTGCCACCTTTCCCCGGTTGGAATAATACCCCCCCGTGCTCTCGGTATCTGCCCCTGCACACTATCTAACATGTTAACTTTTCTCCTCAGTCAGGTTACTTCGCTAGATAACCACGAGCCATTTGTGCCGACGCTTCTTGCTTAGCTCTCTGGTTTTGTCATCTGACAACAACCGACCGTATGATTACGGCCGAATAGCGGAGGTATCTACGAGCTTTCTGCAGATTTGATCCGTTCGAAAAAAAAGTCAAAACATCACAAAGCGTAACCATAGCTTGAATCAGATCATAACCTACTCCAAGTTCCATGTTGGAAGTGGTCTAACTCGACACGCCTCCACTATAATTCCATCACGACAGTTTTGTTTCCACCACCACCGTACAATGCGACGCTTTATGTGGCGTTGCCACCACCATGGCGGCCGTACGCGTATGCGACGTCATCTCAAGACATCCTACAGAGATGCTGGATTTGATCATTTCACCCCGTTTGCGTAGCAGGGCCCGACAGGTGGGCCTACCGACGTTGGTCATACGTCCATCTGACTTCACGGCAGGTAGGGCATTTTGTGTTGTCTATTGCAACTTCAATGATTTTAGGAGGCTGAACCAGGGATGCACAAATGATCAAGCGGTCTGCACTTGCAACGTCTGGTCTTCGCCGGTAATTTGCATGATAAACATGGTTCGTTACGACAATGGCTACGCGTTGCCCACAGGCTTGTCCCGTAACATTAGGGAACGCCAATGGAGCACGCTACGAAACAGCCCGTGTACGTAGTCGAGGGTAAGAATGTGCAGCGCGGGTTGTGAGGCTCAATGGAAAGGGGAAAATTATGTTGGTGCCATTAAAATGAATGGTGCATGTACCTACCATTTGTGATAAATGAACACAGTTGAGAAAGTGTTTTAATTGTTGCAACTTGTAGTCATTGTTGGTTGCGGAGCTGTTTTACGTTTGTAACCCTCGAAGGAACGAAGAGTCTGTCTCACGAGAGCTCCAATTATGTTGCTTACATTGTAGGCAAATAGGCAGGTTTATCCAGCTCTGGTCAGAAACCCCTCCTATTCTTGATAAAAATCCGGATTTGCGATATACTTTACGACTAGTGCTGATGTGAGTATCCGTTTTTTTTTATGTCGGGGTCAACAACTCCAACAATTTATTGAGCGTGGATCATCAGCAGAAAAAGTATTTGAGATTAGAAACAAGTGCAACGCAGCAGAACCACAGTTCACTTTTGTGGCTCCTGGTTGGGCAGCCAACTACCAAGAATATTTTTTGGGAAGCGGCTGTGTAGGCCGATGAAGCTCAGATCTCATTGATGCCGAGTATGCCTATTGAGAGTATTTCTGCCCGCTGGGCCATTACCAGATTGCACAATGCACCGTATTCAATTTCTCTCGACTGAGATGACATGGGATTGATAGGACATCATTGTCTAAAATATATGCCTATAATTCAAGAAAATACCATAAAGTAAACTTTTCCTCCAAAGTTTCGTCACCTATCTTCCAGAGGGAATGCATGGGTCGGCTGCCCCACCTTTTAGACCCGCCCCTGTGTCTACCTTGATCAGCCCCCATGTCTACATATATATGTTCCTGTGTCTACCTATATCTCCTAATGTGCCGGCCTATATCTCTTCCTGTGTCTACCTCTATATCCTCCTGCGTCCACCTATATTTCTTCCCGTGTCTACCCACATCTGTCCCTGTGTCTACCTTGATCTCTTCTTGTGTCTACCTTGATCTCTTCTTGTGTCTACCTATATCTTCTTCCTGTGTCTTTCTCTATCTCTTCCTGTGTCTACCTTTACCTCTTCTTGTATCTACCTCAGGGATTTAGGATCCTATTCAGTTGGGAGGGCTCCAACCGCCCCCGCCCCCTCCTCAACCTGACAGCCAGCCCCCACCCCATGTTCTTATTCGCGATCCCTACTACCAGGGCACCTCTATCTGATACGACTCTCTCATCTGACGCATCCAAATCAATGTCTTGCGTTTCAACTTCTGCTGCAATACTTCGCGGTTTCTGCGTGAGCGCCGGTAGCGATGCAGCCCATGCTGTATTCCGAGTGGACCACATTGTCAGAGCGGGCACCCGTCACAGACCAGCTGGTTACACGTTCGCCACACACGCACATCGCACACTCCCGGCAGTGTCCAGCACTGGTGAAGAAACACGTGACGGCCACGGAGGCGGACGCGGCCTGTCAAGTATAGCGCACCACGTGCACATCACTGTCCGGGCGGCGGCTGTACCGGCTGTACCGGCTGTACCGGCTGTACCGGCTGTACCGGCTGTACCGGCTGTACCGGCCGCCGCAGTCCAGTCGCGCTGCTTCGATCGTCAGGAGTGAAGATGTCCAGATATGCGCAGAGGTTTACCCGACAAATCCCCCAGGATAGCTATGTATGCCGGGAATGACGATTCCTTGTTGGATGGCTTGAGCGTGGCTCTGCTCGATCCTCACCCCACCGAAGGCGACCTGGAACAGGACGAAACATTGAAAAGCTGACTCTGAAACGGCGGTGGATTCCTAGAGGAAGGGGCAGCGGTGGGTGTCGTCTTGGGAAGCTCTGTGGAAAAGCACCTTTCCTCTCTATATTGACCTTCTGTACCAACCGAAGATGCTATTTGTTTGCTCTCTGAGAACACCACGGTGCGCTGATCATAGTGGTATGTAATTTCACAAAACAAGCCTAGCCCAATCAGCGGCCATTTATTTTCCTCCTGATAGTCCATGGAGATTAAGCAAGCATGCTTCCGAAATCATGTCCCATACACACACACACACACACACATATATATATATATATATATATATATATATATATATATATATATATATACATATGTGTGTGTGTGTGTATATGTATATACATATACATATATATAACCTAATGCCCTATACATGTGGTCGCGATGTCAGAGGACGAAACAGTTATAAATTTCGTTCAATTCCTAGTTTATTGCCTGGCTTCTCTAACATTTATAATTATTGAGGGATGGTATACAGAACGGAATCACGGTCATTTCAAAAGCGGCATTTTCACCGGTTGGCTTCCCTAGAAGGTTCACTATTTTTGTGCATTCATGTCAAATGCACAAAACGGCACGCATACGCAGGGACACGCAAACGGAGGGGCACGCATACCTACGGGAACGGGCACGCATACGAAAGGGCACGACCACACATAGGGAAGGGCACGGGCACGCGTACTGAGGGCGGAAGTGCTCCATGACTCACGTGATTTGCGCTGGCCAGAGCCAGGGCTGTATTCAAAAGCAGGTCGCCATTTTTACCAATGGTCACGCCACCTGCAGAGCTGTCCACAATCTGCCCCTGTGGTATTACAGAAAAAAAACATTAGGTAGTTATTTATCGCAAATTGCTATGTATGTAAAATATTGTACAGAAATGCGAGATGTCTTGCGTGTCTGCCTAAAGCTTGACACCCAGGAAGTAACATCAGGGTTCTTACAAGCAAACGAGCAAAAGAGTAACCTACCACGTGATACATTCAACATGTCCAGCACAACTCAGCATGTAGCGAGTCACATTGCATACCAAATGTGCCAAGCATGTGTGTGCATGCTTCTAAACAGTGTTGTGACAAAGACCTGCGCCATTGCGATATTATCGTAAAATGATACAGGCGTAGATGCACCTAACTTACCGACTGTGGTGCAGGGGCAGCGGCAGCCACAGATACCAGGGCTAGCAGGACTAGAGTTGTCTTCATGGTGATGAATTTCTGAAATCAGAGCAACACAAAGTCACGGAAAATAACAACACTGCTGGGAAGCAGGCGGCGCCACCGCTAGTACGCCGTGTCTCCGTGCAGCAGTCCGAACCTCCTAACACTCGTAGAACTCCTCGCCTGATTTAATAATTGCATGTTTGTTCCCGTATATTTCAAAGCAGAAATACTTTCGAAGTTGGCTTCGTTCTTCGTTCGGCTAGAGCACTTCGCTGCTCGCCTAGACCGTGTGCCTTTGACCTGCTCCCCTAGACCGTGACCCCTATCCGCCCACCCCGAGCTGGTGGGCGGGATCGGCCTTTGCCTGTTCATGCATTTTATTTTGCTTGTGACACGCTTTTCGCGAGCTGGGGAATCAAGATGCAATGAATGCTTCATTTGTTTTTGTTTCTAGCTGAGAGTTAACATTGCTAATTAACTCTCGTCAAATACACACCGAGAAAGCCGAGGAGTCCATATGTTCTCACATTGCGCCTAAAAATATGCAAAATATGCAGACCTTTATGTGACATCTCGACTTCCGACATAGACGTGCTAAAGCGAAACACGTGGTCGAAGCTTCGCTTACCACTTCAGTTTTTAACCACCTAAGGCCGTCTACGACGCACAGAGGACATTTTTGAGCCGACCGATATTGAGATATTATCAAAACAACGATGTGCAAGCTAATCCTGTTTGGGAAGTTTTCGAGGAGGCCGTGATTGGCGCGAAAACCATGCCTGGAAAAACCTAGAATCCACCGGGTACAGCTCCTGCTCGAGGTTGATGTTAAGTGGCTTATCGCTCCATCGCTACATCACAGATGCTCGGAGTTCCCGCCATGTCTACTATATCTAGGTCTTGGGGGATTTCGGTTGTCCGCTATGCTCATATCTTGCGGGATTTCCGTTGATTCACTCTGGTTACCGTTCCAGTTTTTCCAGTTATTTGCCTGCCAGACTCCCTGGCTAGGTGTTGCAGTGATGTTAGTTGGAATAAAGTGGAACAATGGTCATAAAGCGCTCCACAAGTCCCAATTGGCACAATTTTCCATGGCAGGTCCACATTGGACAAAGCGCCCGGTATGGTCGGTGTAATGGTAACCCAATTTCAAGACCGACACTGAATGTTTCCAGGGCGCGTAATACAAGGCCCTGGGGCGATGTTCACATCAAGGCCCTGGGGCGAACTTGTCCAGAAAAGATGAAGCCAATGCACGAGTGTGGTGCACAATGGTGGCGTCCATGGCAAATGCAACGTCGCAATTCGCAAGCCCAATCATGTTATTGAACATGTGGGTTGCCACAATCGCCAGAGTAAATGACGGAAATAAGCCTAATCATATTGATTAGGCCTACTTCTCTTATTTTGATCATAAATAAGAGAAGTCTAATTGAGTGGCCCCTGTCGACCTCGGTTTTGTTTATGCAGCTGTCTGATTTCCTTTGGCAAGTTAGGCCACTCACATACAGAGACGACCCACTCAGAGACGGCATGTACACCATGCGTCTGAGTGCCAATCAATATCGTCACAGCAGACATGGGTGTCGCCATGTTGGGGAGAAGAGGGGCGCGTCTCCCAAGCTTCGTCAAAGTTAATGTTGCACCGATGCCACGTCATAGCAAAAGTCAACCGAAGAATCCTCCCGTGCCCCTATCCAACACATATGGTCAAGCGACATTAGCCAGGGTGTAATCCGAATCTACAAGCGACATTACCGATGATGTGACATAAACGTCATCGAAAATGATGGCTACATTGAAGAGATTTTAAAATAGCGGATGTGCCTCCAACAATTTTCGAGACAACGGACAACAATTCACAACACAACGAAAATGAACCATACAGAAGACTTGTCATTCAGACAGGAAACTTCCTTCGAGTTGGAAAACACTGCTACTCCCGCAGTCTTGAACAAGCACACACCACTGTTCGAACTTTTCTGCACACATTCACACCTAATCATTTACAGCGTTTGTTGCTGATACACGACATGTAGGTGACGTCAGAGATTGACCACTCAACTGACATCAGACGCCAGAACAAAGGCGTCGATGCACGGCATGTAGGTGACGTCGGAGTCCGACCACCCAACTACCATCAGACGTCAGAACAATGGCGTCGATACACGGCATGCAGGTGACGTCATAGTCCAATCACTCAACTGACATCAGACGTCAAAACAAAGGCGAAGCCAGCCGACTATCTGGCGAAAAGTCGCGGGAGCGGCCAAATATTCGGGTAATCCCAAATTTCCACGGAATTCCAAAACATAACTACGCCGGTTTGAAACGGTGTGGAGAAAACATGATATTGAATCAATGTCGCTCCATTTGAACATTTATGGGATTGAACAAAGGTGCACAGACTTGAATTTGTTCTCTTAAATTCGGTATTTTGGGGCGCGGCCTAATTACCACTCGATTCCTCTTCTGCATCCTCCCTGCGTCATTGCAAGAAAGCGCTGCTGCAATGGTAACCACTCACGTGCGTTTGCAGACGTAGCGCGATTGCAGCTGGCGGAGCACTGAGGCTGTGACGTCCTGCCCAGACGCTTTATCGCACTAGCGGCGCGCCGGGGAAAACCAGTCCAGTCGGCTGGGCCGGCCCCCGCTCCTGTGTTCCGGACGCGCCGGCCCGGGCGCCACGATTGCACGGGGACCGCGCGCGCACACAGAAAGGAAACACCAACCGCAGCAGTGGACACAGGCATACTTCCAGTCATCGTCGGGTGAGTTCACGGCTACCCCAGGTGCTGCCGTGTTTTCCAACTAGCAGCAGCAATTGATGGTGAGGGTGTCGCCACCTGGCGGTAATTGCGGGCGGTTTTCGCACGATTCACGCCATGTGAAGGCACATGTGAAGCTCTGTCAGCTGAGCCGTCTGTATTGATCACAAATCCAATTACTTCCAAAAAGAAGTCGGCGACCTATGACGCATTCACCAAGAGGTGGGGCTTGTCCCGGGACATAGCGTGTCCCGGATAACATTAACATTTTCACAAGCTTCCTGTGGTTTCATTGTTCACGTTATGGGCACTCCCTGCATATTGCACATTATTGCACATTACTGCACTGCACTGAGCAGTGCACAATCGAACAACGATGAGATAGAACAACGAAATAAACATCAGATGATGAGAACTTGTTTTTCAAACTTACACATTTGTAGGTATCCAATGCAGCTCTTGTAGCTTCCTTAACAAGGGTTGAACATTTATGATCACCATAGTGTCGAAGCATATTTCGTGAAAGATGGACCAAAAATTTCACATTTTACACCCACTAAATCTGTATTTTGACCAAAATTGCCATACAAGGTAGGTCTGTGCTCTGAATACGCCTGAACAAGTTTTAGCACGATCCGGCTAACGATTTCGGTGTTATAGCCTACGGCAGTATCCTAAGGTCACACAACAAAGGCATCTTTGGCGATAGATGTATCATTGATACTGAGGAGAAAGTGTGACATTGTATGCATCTTTGAGAAGAAAAATGACGAAAGAAAACACATCCGTGATAAAATACTGACATTTCTCAAGTTTGACCTCGTAACCCCATGACCTCGTAATCCCATGACCTCGTGACCTCGTGACCTTATGTGACCCCTTGCCCATTGAAATTGAAAATTTGATGGCATAAATACCAATGGGCATGATTTGGCTGCCATATGACAAAAACGTGTTTTGCTTTTAAATATCCCATGTATGCGTCCATTCCCAATGGTTTCTATGATTTTTCCGAGTTTCGGAACAGGCGGATTTCCAGTAAGTTTTCTTCGACTGGAAGACTACGGGAGATCGAACAATGAAAGGAAAAGGTTTGGTATAAAAACGTTTGCTTAACGAAAAACATTTAAAGCTTATTGATGTAAGTCTTACAGTTTGGCTTAATAAACGTCACAAAGTTCAAGATCACCCAATACCGATTGGTTGGGTATTGGAGTTTATGGGCACATCGACTGTATCGATCATGCAGCGCCCATATCATCGTCAGTCAAACAATAACATATGCACGAAAGTCAGCCGACGAAACAACTGCATGTGAAGGGGTCGATGTACGTGTGACATCATGCCGTGCTACGATACTCATTTTGTCAGGTGCAAAAGCGAGTTAATGTGGGACATACAGAACACTTTATTTCTGGTAGGAAGCGGAAGAGCCGTCCCGTTTGAACAATTCATAACTCGTCCCCTAATACTTCCCAAAGTGAGAGAGAGAGGTACGTCAAAAGCGACGACTTCGCTCATAGGTAACTCGGCTGTAGGCAATCAGAACGTGCCGCACTGACAGTGCAGCATAGCACCTTGGACACAGGGTATTACCACAGCCACCGCCAGTCAGAAGGTATACCGATAGGTCATCCATAGGGTTATCTACGTATGACGACGTAATTTTACTTCGGAACATCTGGTGGTCTGGTAATGGAAACATCTGATCATGTTGGCCTCGCAACAAGACGTACAATTATGCCTTCATTCTACCTGTAGGCATCATTTGCATGGACGTACAGTCGAATCCCCATCGTAATGCAAACACAGGCGTTTTGTCACGGTATACATAGCGTTTCCCGGATAACATGAACATTTTCACAAGCTTCCTGTGGTTTCATTGTTCACGTTTTGGGCACTCCCTGCATATTGCACATTATTGCACATTACTGCACTGCACTAAGCAGTGCACAATCGAACAACGATGAGATAGAACAACGAAATAAACATCAGATGATGAGAACTTGTTTTTCAAACTTACACGTTTGTAGGTCTCCAATGCAGCTCTTGTAGTTTCCTTAACAAGGGTTGAACATTTATGATCACCATAGTGTCGAAGCTTATTTCTTTGAAGAAGTACAGCAGTACAGAGACGCAATGCTTTTTCTTCAGTACAAAACGATACACCACTTGATCGCTGGCACAAAGTGCTCCACATGTGTGTTATAGGAACCTACCTACCGCGCATGGTGCAATATGTAGGTAATAGAACCTGATTCAATAGGATCGGGTTGCGTTACTTCCATGTTTGATGGTATTCAATACATATCAGTTGTTCCAAATTGCGTCGCTACGCGTAAATAAACCAATGGGTGACCTATCGGTAAATATTGAACTGGAAATTCGTGATGTTTTTTAAGGAAAACTATACGATCTACATTAAAAAGGTGCGAATGTTTTTCTTAGAAAAACTTTTTCCAATCTGTATGTCATTGTTCTACCTCATGTAGCTTTCCAATGAAAGAGAGCTTACTCGAAATCCGTCCTACCAGGAATGCGCAAAATCGCAAAACGTCATGAAGAGCGGACGGCCATATCGGATATTCATAAGAAGGACGCGTGTATTCTTGTTTTGCTTAGTCAGCGAAATCATGTCCACTTTTATTTCCGCCGTCAAATTTATCAATTTCGATGGGCTATGGGTCACGGTGGTCACGAGGTCATGAGGTCACGAAGTCAAATGTAGGAAATACTGATATTTTCTTTCGGGAATGCTTCAGTTGATCCTTTTTCTTCTGAAATATGTATAATTTACCACCCTTTCCGCTTCTTATTGATGAGATATCCATCGTCAAACCAACCCATGATATTTTACCTAAAAATAATTTCGAAGGCTATGGCTCAAACATCGTTGGCCGAATCCGGCTGAAATTTGCACAGCCGTATTCAGAGCCAAAGACTACCCTGTGGGAACATTTTGGTCTCAATCAAAACTTATGGGGTGAAGGGCGTTGGTCGATCTGTCGTGGAACGCACCAGGTGTGACCCGAAAACTAATTGTGGGTGCCGAAACGGATTCAAGCGGCATCATTTTCGTTTTTCAGTTCATAGTGCACGACTATTGCGGGCAGAGTTAAGCTATGTGGTTGTCGTGGATTCCCATGATCAGTTGTGGGTGATTTAAGTGCCCGACAAAAGGACAGACTACACAGTACACTGCTATATCATTCACCACGTGTATCAATTCGTCAAGCACTGCGTAGCACCACTGGCGATGATTTCTGTTCGAGGCAAGGGGTGGCAGAAAGCTGCCCATTTTGGCAAATGGTATGATTTTAGGGGGTTTTCTTAAAAACGTTTCTGAGCACGGAATGTAGGTGGCACCCAGTGGTGAAAAAGTCTGCTACTTGGCTACGAGCCGGGATGTTGTTTTATGTACTTTTGAGGTGGCGAGTGCCCGCTCAATGTTGGCTTTGCCCCCACTCAAATAATTTCAACTTGCAACATGGGAACCTATGGAATCTGCCCCCCCCCCAATCCATTTGGGTCTGCCCATTGTCTTCATGTATTTTGTCCCCCGCCCATCCCACCCAATAATTTTCAGAAATCAAGGCCCGTGGCTTCGAGCATGGGTGATAGATATTGTGAAATATTCGCAGTGGTCATGACAGCTTGCTGTCGGTGGCGGAGCCAGTGGTGAGGAACAGTTCTCTGCCCCTCCCCCAACAGGCCGCTTTTTTGCCGAAATTGTACACTAAAGCGTAATTGTCTCTAAATCTGAGGAAAATTCATGAGGTAAATATGGTCTCGAACAGAGCCCACGAATGATAACTGTTCAAATCTTATGTTTGTTTTGTCTTCACAATAACATTTTTTTATATAATAATTTGTCCTGACCAAAGCCAGGCTTCTGAATCCGCTCCTGCTTACGATAGTTGTGTTATGATTGAGTATGAAATATCATCAGGTCGTTTTGCTTCTTAGCATATCCAATCAATTTGCTTTTCCTAACCATCCAAGCATGATAAATACTCCTCATCATATTTCACCACAACATGCATGGTGCTGGAGTGTGCATGCCGCGAGCTGAATACGAAGTTCCGTTTCGCATGATACCGCTAGGTGGCGGTGCTACTAGATGACCTCACCGGCCCATTAGGTGCTGCCGCCTGCGGCGGAAATGGGAACCGGTAAACAGTAAGGGCGTGGCGGCATTGTTCGTTTGGAGCTGGAGGAGTGAGCAGGGCGGAATAATAAATCCCAGCCAGAAGATCCCGTCTCTCTGGAAAGTTGCGTGTCGCGTAGTCGGGAGGAATCGACACTCGAACATATGGGATGCGTACCAAAACAATTTGGTGGCTGTGATCGGGGTGACAGGGGCTAAACAAACAAACGCCATCACGCGGGGTACAGTCCATAGGCCCAGGTCGTCCTGTCACCTACGAACTATCGCAATGGAGATACTGAACCAGACACAACAGCTTCCTTTTACGGCGCAGTTTGTTTTCAAAATTGGTTTCGGTGTATGCATAGCTAGGTACCTAGGTGCTGATGTTGAAATTGTGGTGAATGATAGTGTAGGGCGGCGAGGTCGGGGGCGGGGGTCGGTGTGGGGGGGTGGATGGGGGAGGGGTAGGTGGGGGTGGGGTTGGTAGGGGAGGGGTAGGTAATGAGGGGATGGGATATTGGGTTTTGGGTTTTGGTGCTGTTCTGTCTTGGTGTCTGTCTGTTGTTGTCGGTCTGAGTGGTCGCACTGAGTGGTCGTCTATTGTTTTGTTTCGTCTTGGTCTACTGCGGTGCGCTCTTGACTTCGGAGCGACCTTGAGAAAGTAGTTTCCGCACGGCCGCCGGCCGGCGGCCATGTTTTACTACGCTCACGGGCGCCGGGCGGTTCCCCGGCCCGCGCCAATCTTGCTTCCGGCGTGCCGCCGGCCCCCAACCGGGGCGGCCCACAGTGAGCGGTGACCTGCGAGTCCACGGTGTAGTTTGTGCTGTCATCATATGTGTCTTCGTATAGTCATCTTGTCGGCGCCCCGTAACTCGTTATCCTAACACAAATTTATAATAGCGAGGTCAAATCTTCTCATTTCACCACTTCCATCCGTGAGTGAACCTGGCTTGGTCGTGGCGCCAGGGATAGAAGAACCGCATGATTGGAGAGACCTAGGAGGGGGGGGGGGAGTCACAAGAGTAATGGACGGACATTGGAGTTGGAAATGCGTCCGTCACCGGCCCTCGTCCAGCTTCGGGGCCCTCTTAAGTGTTAACGTCCCCGCTTGTTTCCCTCCATGTCATCCACCTGCATGCTCACACGGGTCACCGGACTGGCAAATTGAGGGCCTAGGTAATTATTCTGGGTCAAATTTTGACAACGATGGGTTTCTGACAGTTGCTTAAGGCTTTCTAGCCCAAAGTTAAATGTTAATTACCCGTGCTTAGGTCCACAACTGTGACCGGCTGACGCGACACTGTTGGTTGGGAATGATATACTATTACTTTACTGCCTTCAAGGCTCGATGACACTGGGCTGCGATATTCCGTTAGGTTCTGATGGTCTTATGTTGGGCTTGAGTATTAATGGCCGACATACCTACGATTAAATGAGTCAAATGCCTTGCCAGGCCTTGCATTGCTCTAACTTGCAATCGGCGGGCACCCCCACAGGTGGTCCTGGGCCACAAATCGGTCGGGATGGCCCCCTATCGTCTTTCTAACCTATCCTGCCCGGGGTCATGGTCGGGAGACCCTCAAATCCCCTGCCTGTCCTATCCTTGGGGCTTACGGAACGCGAAACTTCATCTCCCCTGTCTGTGCCGTAATCGAGAGGCCCAGGCCTGCTGGAATAGCTGAGACGAGAAAGGAATACCGACCTAGCCGTTTTTGGCTTTTACCTAACTGTGCGCACAGATTCATCCCCACCCAAAATTGGTTGCCGCTGCCTGCGAGCTTAACCATGGATCCCGTCGGATCTGACCACCCTCGGGATGCCCTTCCGCGCTCTGGGATCACCAGGCCGGAGGGTTTTTGCGGCCTAGAAATTCTCAAGTGAACCAGCTGCCTTGTCAATATCCAGTCTTTCGGCACGCTTTCCCAGGGGTTCAACCAACAGTGTTTCGTCATTTTCCCGTCTTCTATCAGCCCTCCTAAGTCTCCTCCGAAGAGAAGAGGGCGGAGGCTCACGTTTGGGCCCATGGAAGTTATCGCCCGTGGAAGGGCGGCTTGCAGGCCGTCTCCTCGCTTATTGCGTAATCTGTCTCACGTTTTTCCGTCACAGACGGTAGTCGGGTTCGTCCTGTCCTGTCTTGCCGGCTAGCTTTTACATTTAAGTAACGGACGAACTCGGAATTTATTCCCTGCTAAATCCCTCATTCGCACTTAGTACGTTGGCCACTTAATGGTCAGTGGTTAATGGTTCGTTCTTCAACTGCATCGACTGAAGTATTTTGGACCTCCGAGTATTTACCAGGCCCGCGGCATTCAAGGGTAATACATGCGCTGATAAGTACAAAGCCTGAGGGCGAGTTTCCAGCGATTTCACGGTAACGTTATTTCCCATCGTGACGGCTTTGTGACATTTCCCCCTGCAACAATTTACTTGTACGAGGCTGGTCTCTAGCATATCTCGGCGTGACATAAAATGCACACCACGGACCACGGGGTCCTCTATAATTAACTTGAGTCTCAAGTCCATTTCATTCCATTATAGATGTTATCCCCGGTCCCATATGTAATCCGCTTCCTGGGTTCAGTTGTTCGGTACTATTACCCGCACCATTTTAAAGCAGGTGGAATTCTCGTAGATGCGTGGTGTGATGGTTTAGTGACCCAGTGTCCGGAAAGTATTTGCCGCAGCACTTCCAAGGCCAAGAACCAGGGTGGGAATTAAGGCACTTCTTAAGAGATTTTATCTCTGAAAACATTTCTGCACTCCGGGTTCATACTGGATAGGATGGGCTTCACATGTACTCCGACACAAATTGAAATGTGGGAACAAAGATATGAATAAAAACCAACACAGAAATGCACCCAAAAAAACGCCGGTTATTCCACTTACGGCCACCACTCTAACCACTTTTTTGTAGCAGTCAGCTCTCAACTACCGATTGCTGAACCTCAATTTCCTCAAATCTCAACCTCAATTGCCGACAACAACACGCCGACTACAACTTGCAAAAAGATGCGCATGCGCACTGAGTACACTGTTCTCCGGCTTTGGAGCCACGTCTCGGAAAAGCTGTGTTTCTGCCACCCTATAGTGGGAAAGTTTGACAGTTTTAAGAGACGTTCTCCGGAGTCCCGGAGGGCACCGATCAGAATTGGCTGCGTTAGCGTTTTCTGTTACGAAATCTGTCCGTCAACCAATCAATGTAAGGTAATTTTTATATGACGTCATAACCATTAGCAACTTTGAACACGTGGTTAATAGTGTCATACTGTAAACAGAAGACCTCGACATCCTTTGCTTTGATCACATCCAACTGTGGCGTGTGCGGTAGCGGAGTTGCGTTCGTATTACGTGGGAAATTGGCTGCGTAGGTAGGTATGCGCTCTGAGCTGAGGGTGAAGTGTGAAGTATTTTTGTTTGTTTTTCATATGGCTAGCCTTGTACTGAGCCAAAAGTGAAAGGAAAGCGCATTGCTCCTGTGAGTTATGAGAAACGAAACAGTGCTGATTATTACGAGTCACTGCCGGGCGGTGCCATCCATTGTTCACTTCCTTGTTCCTATGTTTTGACATTTCATCTGACCAAAAATGAGAATGATATTACTTATGCATATTATGTAGGTCTGAGTTAGGTTTTTCTGGTCGGTTACTGGTAAACAGATTCCATGCATACAAATAATGTCTATGAAAATGTACTCCGGAAGATACCGGTTTGCACTCCGACTCCCAACCCGGAAAGTAAGTTTCCCACTCTGCCAAGAACCCTCGACTCGACGCCTTCGGCCGGGCGACATGTTGATTTGGGAAGCAGGTGTTAGGCGGGTGAGTGGCGAGCGAGGTAGAGAGAGCGAGAGAGAGTGAGAGAGAAAGAGAGAGAGAGAGAGAGAGAGAGAGAGAGAGAGAGAGAGAGAGAGAGAGAGAGAGAGAGAGAGAGAGAGAGAGAGAGAGAGAGAGAGAGAGAGAGAGAGAGAGAGAGAGAGAGAGAGAGAGAGAGAGAGAGAGATAATTATTATATGCTGGGACGACCCAGTCCTCTTCCTCCTCCATAGTGACGCTCGAGTACTGCCTGATATGTTTCTGGACGAAAGCCCCTTTTCCCTGTTTCCTGACCCAGGAAAAGTCGGCTCAAGTCGTGTAGTGTGCCCCCTCCCCCAATCATTTAGCTGCCCTGGACCCGTGTTTATTCTTCGCTCCCATGAGACCAAGCGGGTCGCCGCCTGTAATGGAACCCGTGATCCTTTTCTGCGTGAAGGAAGAATGATAACCTGACCCCTGTAATTCGCTTTTTCCAGGCCCGTTTAAAGCTTACCCTTATGCGAATAATTGCCTGCACTGTGGTTAACGGTAATGGTCTGTTCCCTCCACAAGGGTTAATGAACCCTTGGCTTAGTGGCACCGACCGCTCGGCTGCCTGTGTGCTGGGGAACAGGTGTTGACGTGTGATTGGAGTGCGAGGGAGAGAGGGGGGGAGAGAGAGAGGGAGAGAGAAAGAGAGAGATAGAGAGAGAGAGAGAGAGAGAGAGAGAGAGAGAGAGAGAGAGAGAGAGAGAGAGAGAGAGAGAGAAAGAGAGAGAGAGAGAGAGAGAGAGAAAGAGAGAGAGAGAGAGAGAACAAGAGAGAGAGAAAGAAAGAAAGACGGAGAACAGAAGGGCAGAGGGACAGTGGGGAAAGAGGTATTCCCACCTTGTCTGTTTGCGCATTTTATCCGCTGAGTAACGTGGGGTCCCAGCGGATCTACGTTACTTTCATTCTCCTATGGAAAGAAGGGGGTTTATTTGACTGCAGTGAGCCAGAAGGCCTGCACTCTTCATTGACGTCTTCCCGGAACCACGTGGCACCTCAGTCACTTAAACCGGCTCCTCCGTCACTTAAATTCTTATCGGTAATGTGTGTGCGTGGCTATGTATTCTTTTCCTTCCATTCAGAGTATAAGCATTCATGGATATAAACAAAACATTCGCGTATCATCCACACCAACCTTAAACACCATGCATGTTTAAACGATATAACATTCAGGTATCCTCCACCAACCCTGAAAACTATGCTCCAAAATAACCTTATTTGCCACAATTCGCTCCTCCATTTTTACCCTTCCAGGGGTCGACGGCTACCCATATCCCACCGCTGGCTGGGGCCATCACATATGCAAAACGACCGGTGACGGACGGGTCACATTTTTGGGCATGTGGTTCACGGGATACATTGCCACTCCTTGCTCTAGTTCACTCACATGTCTCGTAGTGGCCGCGTTGACCCGAAGTTCACAGATTTACCACAATCACTCCACTCAGCTCGCGAGCGACTCCCGAACGATTATGTTGGATGTGCGAGCTTCTCGGCGATTTCGTCGAACGTTCCTCCTCCGTCGCAGCCGTGGGTGGTCCTCCTCCGGCGGCTGCCTCGGGTGGTGTGTCCGCGACGACTGCCTTCTGTGATGTTCCTCTCGACTCTCCCTGGGTGGCGCTTATAAATGCGCCTGTTATCAGACAACGCACGTCAGGCTCTTTGTGCCCCGTGGCCTGGCTGGTGGCTGATGGTGCCGGCTGGTGACGCTGGTGACCGGTAATTGGTGACTGGTGACTGGTGACTGCCGACTGCCGGCCGCTGATTGGCGGTTGGCAGTTGGCAGTTCCTGAGCGGTAGCTGTTTCCAGGTTACTGGGTCAGGCTGATACCCGTGGCTGGGCGGAAGTCACTGCTTGCATTCGCGGTAGCTCAAGTGGCCGCTATTGACAGTGTGTGGGCACTGGGCGTATCGACGACGAGTAGGCTTCGTGTTTGCGCTGGCTTTTCACAAATTTCTCCGCACCTGCCACGGGTTTCCGGTCGCGGCGGCTGGATTTTCTCGTGTCGGGCCGCCGCATGGCGACTGCGTGAAACGCCGTGTTAAAAATGTAAGCCGTCTTACAATAGCATAAATGGTTCTTCGTCTCTGAGAGTCAGGACCAGCATTGGAAACATAGCCTTGTCTTGGATGTTTGCAGTCCAGAATAGTATTATCTCCGGGAACTTATCTACTCTTTTTGTCCAAAAGATGAATGGGGTTGTTTACCGATGACTTCCATCTCATTGCCGTTTGCTCATGACTATGGAAACATGGAACGTGGGACATGGAAGCATGGAACATGGAAACATGGAAACATGGAAGCATGGAAACATGGAAGCATAGAACATGAAAGCATGGAAACATGGAACATGGCCATTAAAAGTACAAAAGGGAGTCTTGATGATAAAAACAAATACAATTATTATCTCCAACTTGGAATGCCACGCAAATTAAATGACGAATTAAGAGCTTCGAACAGACACTTGAAGGCGAAACATGCCGGTATACCAATCCTGCTGCAAAACACTGGCTTTGGAGAAGGGGCAGGTGACAGTCATGGTACATTGTTGCAGAAGGTGCAGGTAGAACTGAATGTCCTTTTCCTAATCAACATCATGCCTGCAAGATATGACAATCTTGACAGGTTTTGTTGATGTGCAAGCATAAATAGTATGACACATTTTGTGATAATTTCTGGTGCTGATGTCTTTCCTTTGACTTGGACGGGAAGAGGAAAATACCGGTATTATTTTACTTTAATCCGATCCGTCTCGGGAGTCCCCCTCCCCCTCTCCAAGTTTTCCTCGGATAGTGAAAAAATGGCGCGCGGAGACGCGCAGAAATTTGACACACGTTTTCTCACATCAAGATGACAGGTGTGAACATTTTGAGGTCAGGTCAACCAGTCGTCACGCTTAAACTGATGGAGATAGTTGAATGAAACTTTCAGCATTTGCTTATCTTTAGGATGCACAAAAAATGCATTAGTGGGATTTTTTTAATTCTTTCGTTTTTCATGACTTATTTGTCTTGCATATTTGCCTATTAGGGCAAAAATCGAAGCTTCTCGCTCAAGTAAGATTTGTTATGAGGATAGGTTGACTTAAAGCAACATTTCCCGGTGCGCTCTACCCTAAAAAAAAACCGAAAAAATCAAGAAAATTGAAAAAACATCTTGAAAATTCCACAACATTTAAAATGTTGATTTGTGGGTGAACAAACATTTTGGGGCCAATATCGAATTCACATTCCTTTTCTGTTTCCAATTAAATTTTGTTTTAAAACTGAAAACAAGAAGTCAGTTGTGATCCATAGACCCCTATAGTGCGTCACTTATCAACGCTTTCCGATGACACCACTTTCGCTTCTCGTAACGCTTAGCTTGAAGATTAAAGGGGGCATACACGGATCCCCGAGACCGGGTGTGAGGATCTGAGCGGAAATACGGTGAGGGTTAGGGTATTCACGAGATAAGCTGTGCATACCTTTTATTTCCATGAAGCAAGCAAGGCGATTAGACTTGGTTAGCTTAGGTTAGCTTGAGTTAGGTCTTTCTTTTAGGTTGGAAAATTTTGATATAATAACATTCAGCATGATTTGTTTGCTTCAAAAGCAGATTTGGCAAGGTGAGGTGGTATTATTGAGCTTTAATGTATCCACGAGGCAAGTTTTACACACATTTTACCATCATGAAGCAAACTGGTGTTAGCTTTGGTTGGGTTAGGTTAGGTTCTGTTAGGTTAGGTGAGGATAGGTTAGGTTGGGTTAGGTTAGTGTATAGTAGCCAATTTTGAGTTACCTCAGTTCAAACCCGATTGGGAGCGAAATGGGCCTGGATCGATTTTGAACACACCAACACGGCAGTGAGGTTGGTGTGCATCTAGTTTTACTCTTCATCGGCTGTAAATCCTATGCACACGACAGGTTGCAATTGGGATTTTCCAGGGATGGGTGGGGCAGATTGCTGCTAAGCGGGTGAAGCGTCTCTGTGTCTCTGTGTCTCTGTATTTCTGTGTCGATGTGGCCATGTGTCTTTTTGTCTCTGTGTCTCTGACAGAGGTTTAGGCAGTTACAAATCAGTAGGCTTGGGCAGAGAGGGAGAAAGAGAGAGAGAGAGAGAGAGAGAGAGAGAGAGAGAGACAGAGACAGAGACAGAGACAGAGACAGAGACAGAGACAGAGACAGAGACAGAGACAGAGACAGAGACAGAGACAGAGACAGAGACAGAACAGAGACAGAGACAGAGACAGAGACAGAACAGAGACAGAGACAGAACAGAGACAGAGACAGAGACAGAGACAGAGACAGAGACAGAAAGAGAAGAGAGAAGAGAAGAGAAAAAGAAGAAGAGAGAGAGAAAAGAAAGAAAAAAAAAGAAAAAAAAAAAAAAAAAAAAAAAGAGAAAGATACATAGACACAGACACACAGCGACACAGAGACACAGAGACACAGAGAACACAGAGAACACAGAGCCACAGGGATAATTGAATCCATGACTGAGGTGCGCCAAATTTGCCGGATATTTCGTTGTTGGCCACTCAGCTGACTGATTTAGACCACCATCGTAAAGTCGCATATTAACTGATGGTTCCACACTAGTAATGCTACTACATGCCATTTACATAGTTTTATTTTGATTGTGTATGTGTATATTGTGTCGTACCCATCGAGTACGAGGACAATTATGAGAAGAGACTTCGACAGCTCCGTGTTCCGGCATCCGCGTGTATGTCATACAGGAAGAATATCTTACAGGTAGTTCAGATCGATCAAATTGTGACACAGGGATATATTGATTGAGGAACTGGTACCCAGAAATATATCACAGGGCAACCGAAAATCTCACCTCATTCTGGAACAGCAATGATATTCGATATGCATCGTAAACAACAATAGGCCGACGCTGTTTGTGGTTGATTGGGTGGTTCACGACGCACTTTATGCACATTCACGGCTTATGGCGCCGCCCGCACTGTTTCGCCGGTGGGCCTCGGGATTGGGAGATGTCCCAGGTGGTGCGAGTGTTGAACCCGGGTAGGCCGACGCTGCTGGATCCTGTGTTCACATTCTGCTGTTATTGTTCTCGTGGGCGGAAAACGTCGCAAGCGGATTGGGTAACCCTAACGATACAGGCGAACGATAATAGAACGATTGCTTCCACTTGGCCCCTGGGAACTTTGCAATTTATCTGTAATGAGACCGAGGTGGCAAAATAAGCATACCGTTCTAAAGAGCGCGATCCGCGCTACGCCACAATGTGCCCAACTCAAAACCGACCAAACAACTGGGACAGTCCCTTTAACTTGTGGGATAGGATCGTCTCTGGTGCTCGCCGTCGTGATCACATCTCACCGACAGTAGCAGCGCTGGGCTGGCGTAGTGTGCGTAACCTCGTCACCCACCGAGATAACAACGCCGTGTTTAGAGCCCTGAACGATCCGCCGCCCTGAGGGGATCCGTTCTTTGTTCAGGCGGCGGCCGGATATCTCCCGGCGCTCCACCCGTGCGACGGTGGCTGGGGCGCTGGAGCCACCGACTTTCGGTCTCAACATGTCACGCAGAGCTTTTTCTTTAGTGGCAGCCTCGTCCTGGGACATACTGCCGCCGGCCAGTTCTGCTGCTCGGACGCAGGGCGAGTTCGTCCGATGCCAACGAATTACGTCTTTTAAATTGAGTGCACGTATCCGGTGTTTTATCTTTATAATGTTCGTTTATTGCTTCAATCTTTGCTCATGTTTGCGTAGTGTTACACTATGATTGTAATCTGACTCAAGCCAAATATTAATCCATTTGATGAAATTTGCAAATTATCAAACACAAAAGGTCCTTGAAAGGGAAGTATACACGAGCCTGCTGAGTCACGTGGACCCTGCTACGTCAGGTGCACAGCACGGTTTCGTCGCGCGGCCATCTTGCGCGACAAATCTAGCAACACTTCTAAGCACAGCATGGGACTCCATTTCTGTGGGCACGCTAATGCATTGTATCTGACCGATTATACCATGGCATTTCAAAGCGTAAATGTACAGCCGTACCGCGTAGATGTACCTGTGCAACCGATGCGGTCTTCGTACAAGAGGATTTACACATGCTGTGCAGATGGTCTGAAAATTGAAAGCCAAATTTGAATCTCAATAAATGCAAATCATTTCGAATGACCTTGACGAAATTTCCAATTGAGACTGCCTATGTCAGTGAAAACATTGCCCTCCAGCATGTGCACGCCATTCGGGACTTGTCATATTAGATCCTACATTAACGTTTGGCACTCACATCGACAGCATCGTGAACAAAGCCAACAGTGCACTAGGTTTCTTCATTCCGTGTTTTCAAACAGTACAAACTGAGGGATATTTTGGCCAGCCGTCTGTACAGGCCTAGTGTTACGCTCACATGCGGTCAGTGCTCGAGTGCTGCAGCATTACATGGGTACAGTTAAAGTTCGGTCGGATCGAGTTGAGATAGTTCAGCACACATTCATGATGTGGCTGAACGTACTGTCTCCTGCACAAGCTGCTTCCCACTCGCTCTCGTATGGAAACTTGCAAACTTGCTGCATCATTGTAAAATGACTATGTTAAAGACACGCAGCGTGCACCACGACCTCATGTTCATCTGCAATGTGTACCATGATTGGGTCGACTCGCCATTATTAATAACTCCATTCTGATTGTCTACGCCTGTGCAAAGTGTTGGGCAGCTGTGCCTCTTCCACGTGTCGCATGCACTGGTGTGTACCATAACGATTCGCCTAGTTGTAAGAATTCCTCGAACGGTGAATGAATCTTGAGATCATTTTGCAGTTCCCGTTCGGGGGCAAGCTATTGGGGACAAGCTCCAAGAATAGCTACCCGATGCCGACTACCTAAGCTCTCTATCTGGCTTAGTACAAAAGTTAGTGGAGGAGTAAAATTGCCATCCCCTCCCTCCCGGCACTGGGAAGTGTAAACATTATGTCGCGAGGGTTAATGAATAGTCTAAGTGAAATGAATAGTCTAAGTGAATGAATGCACGGCATGACGGCACGTCTAGATTGCTGATCTACATCTATGGATAGCCTGATTCTGACCGACCTTACCTACCCTCACCGACCCTCTCTTGATTCTTTCCGACTATTATCAACATAAATACATGAATTTCTTGGTCTTTCAACAACAATGTCGAAAGCAAACAAGTTCGGCCTTTCATAGCCATTTCCAGGGGTTTAACTCAAGATCCATATATTGATCTAATATGACATCTGGCCACCTCATTATATGTTAACATGTAAATGTAGGGTATATTTCATTTTTATGTTCAGATGTTTTCCATTTTATCCCATGATTACGAAGATACGAAGTTAGTTGAGGGATGGGGGCTATTACCCCCACCCCACGGTCCGGGTGGGCTTGCCTCCCGGCCATCGAGGGCCGGCATCGATGGCCATCGATATGTTGTTCGCTTATGTTGGGTTGGCTGCATTATATGTTATATGCCGTCCCTCTTGCACTTCCTGACCATCTTGGTAACTGTCTCCCATATAATTCCATGTATAGGAATGGCACCGTGCTATTGACACAGGCTCTACAATTGACATCCCCTCCCCTCCCCCTACTCATCCCTTCCCTCTCCTTCCCCTCCTCTACCCTCCCGCTCCCCATCCCCTCCCTCTACCCATCCCCATCCCCATCCCGTCATTGCAAGTCACGGCAGTCGTCGGAAACCTCCTGTCACAGGCCACCCGGATAGCCTGTGATAGCCATGACCTTAGAACTTGTGCAACCGGTTGAATCCCTGCTGACATTCGGGCTGACAGCGGTCTGCTGACGCAGCGACTGGTGGACGGCGACAGGTCACGGGATGTCGCGCAAACTGGGAGCGCGGCCGATCTGCTCGGACGGCTGACTCTCTGGGAAAGAGCGCAGCTGGTGAAGGGGAATGACCGCCGAGAAGCTGGTGAAGGGGAATGACCGCCGAGCAGCTGGTGAAGGGGAATGACCGCCGAGCAGCTGGTGAAGGGGAATGGCTGCCGAGCAGCTGGTGCAGGGGAATGGCTGCCGAGCAGCTGGTGAAGGGGAATGACTGCCGAGCAGCTGGCGAAGGGGAATGACCGCCGAGCAGCTGGTGAAGGGGAATGACCGCCGAGCAGCTGATGAAGGGGAATGGCTGCCGAGCAGCTGGCGAAGGGGAATGACCGCCGAGCAGCTGGTGAAGGGGAATGACCGCCAAGGAGCTGGTGAAGGGGAATGGCTGCCGAGCAGCTGGTGAAGGGAATGGCTGCCGAGTAGCTGGTGAAGGGGAATGGCTGCCGAGCAGCTGGTGAAGGGGAATGGCTGCCGAGCAGCTGGTGAAGGGGAATGGCTGCCGAGCAGCTGGTGAAGGGGAATGGCTGCCGAGCAGCTGGTGAAGGGGAATGACTGCCGAGCAGCTGGTGAAGGGGAATGGCTGCCGAGCAGCTGGCGAAGGGGAATGACCGCCGAGCAGCTGGTGAAGGGGAATGACTGCCGAGCAGCTGGTGAAGGGGAATGACTGCCGAGCAGCTGGTTAAGGGGAATGGCTGCCGAGCAGCTGGTGAAGGGGAATGGCTGCCGAGCAGCTGGTGAAGGGGAATGGCTGCCGAGCAGCTGGTGAAGGGGAATGGCTGCCGAGCAACTGGTGAAGGGGAATGGCTGCCGAGCAGCTGGTGAAGGGGAATGACTGCCGAACAGCTGGTGAAGGGGAATGGCTGCCGAGCAGCTGGTGAAGGGGAATGGCTGCCGAGCAGCTGGCGAAGGGGAATGGCTGCCGAGCAGCTGGTGAAGGGGAATGGCTGCCGAGCAGCTGGTGAAGGGGAATGACTGCCGAGCAGCTGGCGAAGGGGAATGGCTGCCGAGCAGCTGGTGAAGGGGAATGGCTGCCGAGCAGCTGGTGAAGGGGAATGGCTGCCGAGCAGCTGGTGAAGGGGAATGGCTGCCGAGCAGCTGGTGAAGGGGAATGGCTGCCGAGCAGCTGGCGAAGGGGAATGGCTGCCGAGCAGCTGGTGAAGGGGAATGGCTGCCGAGCAGCTGGTGAAGGGGAATGACTGCCGAGCAGCTGGCGAAGGGGAATGGCTGCCGAGCAGCTGGTGAAGGGGAATGGCTACCGAGCAGCTGGTGAAGGGGAATGACCGCCGAGCAGCTGGTGAAGGGGAATGGCTGCCGAGCAGCTGGTGAAGGGGAATGACTGCCGAGCAGCTGGTGAAGGGGAATGGCTGCCGAGCAGCTGGTGAAGGGGAATGACTGCCGAGCAGCTGGTGAAGGGGAATGGCTGCCGAGCAGCTGGTGAAGGGGAATGGCTGCCGAGCAGCTTGTGCAGGGGAATGGCTGGATAGACTGCGGCCGACTGCGGCTCTTGTTCTCCGCCGTTTTGATAAATTTGTCAACAATTCGAGCTAGTCGCACGAAGTGTTCGCTGTAACAAAGGGTGGTACCTTCCATACCAAACGTTCGGTGTAACCAGGAGTGGAACTTTTCATACGGAATGTTGGATGTAACCAGGGTGGAACTTGCCATACGGAATGTTAAATCCAACCAGGGGTGGAACCTTCCATACGAAATGTTCGGTGCAATTAGTGGTAGAGCTTTCCATGCAAAATGTTTGGTGTAGCCAGGTGTGGAGCGTTCCATATATTTGGAGGAATTTCCTCCCCCCCCCACCCTCCACCAATATTGCTGTGGTTTAGCATGCGACCTATGGGCGTTGACTGGAAAGAATGGCATGAAAATGCAGTTGCCACTCATTTGTTTTCGAAACGTTCTGAGGGTGCTCGGTTTAACCGAGAGCATCTCTGGCGTAACGTTGAGAACGCCGAGACATCGGAACGTTCTGAGGGTGCTTGGTTTAACCGAGAGCATCTCTGGCGTAACGTTGAGAACGCCGAGACATCGGAAAGCATGCATGTAGCATATCTCTTGAAAGCCAACAAACCGCTATTTTATGCACTGTAAATCAAGTCCGAACATATACGCAGGGGTAGGGTGGCCAATGACCATGCTGCCCCAGCATTCACACATGTAGAGTCTTTGAACCTGAACTCACTATTTCATAGGACGCTGCGTGGAAAGGACCGACTGAAGAAGGCAGAGTCCACTTAAATGTTACTTCCTCAAATTTCTCAAATGTATGTTGTGGAACTAGCAACAAATGCCCTCCTCCACTTTACCTCACCTGCTATCGCCTTGCTCACTTCGATAAGAGGAGAAATGTCCCGAAATTGGAATACATGTACCTCCGGGACGTTTCAGGTCTTATCTCAATGATTGACGTGATAGTGTCTTGACACCTGGCATGCTTTTGGAATAAATAATTTGCTACCACAATATTTATGATGTTCAAATATATGAATTACTACTCAAGTTATGCGTAAGGAAACATTTTTGCTAGTTTAGTCCTTCATTTAACCTAGGAAACTAATCCGACGTCACATGTTGTATGTTTAAATTTGTTTTCGATCACTTGTCTCTACACCCATGTCTACCCTCTGAATATACAGATATACAGATCATGTGCCAAGATCACAGATGCTGGGGCGTGTCTCAACGTTCCCAGTGCACGGAGCTACCCCTCAGCTCTCTGGTGAGACAGAAACCAGTGCAGCCAATGGCAAGGTCGAACCGTCAGATAAACAGTTGTCACCAGCGCTGATTTCCCTCCTCAAGAAAGGCATGAGCTGACGAGACGTCAGCCAATTACTTAGCTCATAGCTGAACTAAAAGAGTGGGTGCGACTAATGGGCCTGCGTGAGTATTGGACTGGCCGGGAGGGGGAACCAACCGCAGAAGTGGACCCATCGCATGATAGGTGATACAAGTCCTCCAGCTGGACGCCGCCCCCTGCGCGAGACCCCTGGCTTGACCAGCACCTAGAGGAGGTGTCATGCAGCGTTTTCAGCGGCCTCAAGGAAACGTGTCCATAGAACATAACCAAGGAAGAGGAAGCGTTGCGCGAACTGGTTCAAGATGGTTCGCTGGCCATCCGTCCTGCAAATGCAAGCCCGCCATAGTTTTTTTTTACAGCGATTATTACCGTAAAAGCTTAAAGGAAGAGGCAACTAATCCGTCAACGTAAAGCAATCCACGAAAGACCAAGCCCCAACTATGCACAGGAGGGTTAATAGCCTGGTAGATTCACTTGTTCTGAGGGATACATAGGCAAACATTAACGTCGTTATATGTGTGACGAAGTCCACTTTGTACCCCTCATTGGAAGTGCACTTGGCTCCCATGTGTACACACTAGTCGAATCCTGTCATGAACGCCTCGAGCGGAAATCGTCGCCAGCCTGCCGACGCGACGTCAGCGCTGGCGCCTCGACAGCGTCTGTCGCGAGGTGTGTTATGCTTAAGTCAGTTCCGGCATCCGCGCGGCGACGACGCCCGGGCGGCTGAGGCTGGGTCATTGTGCCATGCCACAGTCGGGTGTCATCTTACTGACATCCGTGTCACCATTGTGTGTACCATGCGGCACATGCAGGTCAGGGAAACTGGTCGGAGTGCGACGACCGGACCCCTCCCTTTGCGGTGTGATACAATAGGTGATCGGCCAGTCCCCCCCCCCCCGTGAGGACTGGTATCACTCTCTCGCGCGCGGCTCCGCCCCAGACGCGACTGGACGGTCCAGGCGGTAAGATGTAACCGAGCTGGTGAAGGTTGGGCTTTGGGACGGTTGGTGTCACTGTTGGGAAACTGTTGCACAAGTTGTCGCCGTTTGGTTAGCTAGTCAGCCCGGCCAATATAAGGGCATTAACGGCTGTTGTATTTCGGAACTTGGTGGTTGAGAAAAAGTTGAAATTGAGAAACAGTTGTCATACAAGCGAGGCAAACCCTGGACAATCACTGCCAGGCGAAAGAAAACTTGCCTACAACTGGTTGCTGTGACCCGGGAGTGATTACAACTGGTGTCCTTGATCCAGAATCTGATCCAAGTGGCTCGACAACTGGCTGCCGCGATAACTATGGGTCGAATCTAACGGTCATATTTCGAGTTCAGTGACAGGGAGCGGCAGAGAGGGACGACTGCCGTATTTGCCGTCTGCCGCAAAAGAAGACCGAGCGAGTCTGACGACCAGGCATCAGCATCTGGCGACCCACAGGCGTGGTCGAGCAAGAACCGCCGAACGGTCACCACGTCTGAATCAGTGGCGTCGCCACGAAATTATTCCAGGGGGGGGGACAATGTTGATAGGGGGCCTCCACTGTGTTAGGGCCTCCTATTGCTTTTTAGGCTCTTAGTATGGTTCCCGAATGGGAACATGATTTCATATTGATGTCTTGTTTGTTCTTGGCATGGTGCATCATTTACACAAAACGCAATAGCAAGAATCTATTTTTTTGGCGCTGAGAACTGAGCCATACCAAGGTATAAATAAGCAAATGTGGATAAATACGTCAGTGCCAAAACAAACCAATGCCTTTATGTTTTATCCACGAGAAGAATCTTCCCGCTGGCCTCTAGATTGTAGCGAGCTGGTGGGGCTCGTGCTGAGCATATCCTAAAGATATCTCCCATTGATCAACCCACTTCTATGTCTACCAAGTTTAACTGAATATAGCTAGGTTCATCACTACTGTTAGTCATTCCCACCAGCTTGATCTCATAAACAAGCTTAAACGATCATTTCTCAGTCCTTGGACGACAATTTCGCTAAGGTGACAACGAGAAGTGGATTGAATTGGTTTTCTGATCGTCATCTTAGGGATTTGTTATTTTTTTTATAACATTTGGTGCTAGCTGCAAGGCACTTGGCACGGAAGCTAAAATAATGAATCCTCCGCGAATAAATTAACGGCAAGAACAAGCATTGAACAACAATGCATCAATGGCAATGCAACAATGCAACAATGTCAATGCATACATAATGCAAAACCTTCGAATTCCACGCCGTTACGCCCATGGTTATCGCTGTGCTGTACCGTTTTGTAAATTATGTCGTTGAGAAGGTATTGAAGCTGGGAAGCTCTAATCATGCAGGCTGTAATCACAGAAGACAACTTTGTAGGAAGAAAATACATTTTAAAACATCGTTCCTCCCATTTAATATGGGGCATCGGTGTTGTTTTGTATGCTCATGAGGGGGAATTTGCCCCCGCAATGTTGGCTTTGCTCCATGGGCGTAAGTTTCTGAAAATTATTGGGGGGACCAGTGAGGCACCTATATTTGCGTCAAGGGGAGGGAGGGCAAACGTATTTGGAGGGGGTCCAACTACTCAATAAAGTCTTCCGATTTCGACCACTATTTTTTAAAGGGGACCTTTTTAAATAAAATAATTAGTGATCGACTGAATTATCCTGTGGAGGGGCCTGATTTATCACTATCGTTTCTGATTCGTCGGATTTCAACCCTAGCTCCCCCACCCTGTTCGAATGTATTTTGTTAGTATCCCTTGATAAGTCACCTCGCACTACTTAAATTATACCTACCCAAATCACTTTAAAATGTAAAATTTCCCAATTTTAGACATTCCAGTTCATAGTGCCCGGTCGCCATGACGCCAACGTTCGTGCACGTGCACACCCATCTTGCGCATTCGGCGCATTCGCCACACTTCGTGCGATGCTACGGATTCTGCTTGGCCTCCTACGCTTGCTAATTGCTGCCACATGATAGACTTGCGCCATGTCTGACGTGATAAAATACTTCGTATGGGCGTTCGCTGCAAAAAATCGATTAATTAAATTCGATCATTAGTTCCCTACTTCCCATATTTTTATGGTGAAGAAATGCGGATACCCGCTGAGCTTTGATGCACCTCATATCTATGATTAAACATGCTTCCAGGTTGGCTACCGAACCGAGGCCATGCCTGAGTGTACTTCTTTGGACCCGTTTCGTATTTCTTCGTCTACGGATCTGTCTTAGGACTCCAATCCATTTTTGTTAGAGGCCCAACGCATTTTCGAACCCCTGCTCGTTTTAGGGTTTTGTTGCTTTTTTTGCGCACCGAATATTTTTTTTAGTTGTCGGGGTGCTTTCAAAGATCTCGATGTGTTTACTTAGTGCCCGGTATTTTTGTTCGTTTTGGGACCATGTTGCTTTTTGCGGCCCCAGCCTCTTTTCAGGCCCTTGTGCGGTCGTATGGTCCCTGTGTGCCTTGAGAGCTTCCTGGTGTCATTTTTTGTTTTTTTTAGAGTTCCCGGTATATATAGTTATGGCTACAACGCATGTTTTCGGGCCCTGTCGCTTTTTGCGAGACTGGGCTTTGGAGGGCCAGTCGCATCTTCGGTTCCCGTTGTGCTCTTAGGGTCCCGCTGTGATTATTTGGGGCTTCTGACGCACATTTGTGGGGCCCCAGCACGATTTTGGGGCTTCGGTGCGATTTTTCTGGGTCCTAGCGCGACTTATCGCGCCAAGGCGCGTGGTTCCGGGACCCAACGCCAGTTGTCTGGGCTCAATGCAATTTTTGTGGATCTCTTCTGAATTTTCTTTAAATTCCGAATCCAGGCCTGATTTTTCGAGTCCCTGCCGCCATGTTTTTGTATCTCACCTCGATTTTCTTCGAGCTCCGGTATGTTTTTCGATGCCGTACGCCATTTGTGAAGACATCTGATGACATGTTCGGTGCTCCAGAACCATTGTCCTGACCCGGACTTTTTTCGGAATCCCTCCTTATTTTGGAGGGCTCCGGCTTTATTTTTCGGATACCGATGCGACTTTGGGGGTCACACGGTGCCTCTGTGGGGCCCTAGACGCCAATTGTTGGCAGCCCCGACGTTAATGTTTGATGCCCAGACCAAATTTTTGGTACTACCGATGGGAATTGTGGGTCCTAGCGCGAAATTTGGTGGGACCCGTTCGAGTTTGCGGGGTCCGTTGTACTTAGCTGTGACCCCAACGCGATCTTGGCGGTTCATGTTGCAGATTTTCGTGCCTCGGAGCGAGTTTTCTGGGGCCCGCCGTATTTACTTGGAGCCCCTACACGAATTCTGGTGGACCGAAGCGAATTTGTGTGTCCCCAGCGCGACTTTTGGGGGCCTCGGCTCGATTCTTGGGAGCATATCCCTCTTAGGAGGGAGGGGGCATTTGCCCCTTTGATGTGTCACTGCGGCCACCGAAGGACTTTTTTCAGCCGATGGCACCTTTCGGAGTATAAATGCCCTCCGGGTAATTTATTTCCGGACCTGTTCTTAATTTTCCGGTGCTGGGTCGATTCGATCGAGTCTCGGTGTGAACTTTTGGACATCGAGTTCTATTTTTTTAAAGGTCCTTATGTGATATTTTTGGGTCCTGGTACGATTCTTCGGTCTCCAGGAACGATTTTTTTTTCGGTGCCCTGACACGTTTTTTTCCAGTGCCCAACTGGTTTTGGGGGGGTGGACTTTGACCCGATTTTTTGGGGCGCAGAGTGACATTCCGGTTGATAATCGATTTTGGGGGCAGCTGCAACCTTTTGGGTCCAGGCGCGACCTTTCTGGTCCCCAGTGAGATTTTCAAGGGCTGCAACGCGACTTTTTTAGGCCAATGTAATCTGTTGTGTCCCGACGTCATTTGCTTGGATCCCTAGCGCGAGTTTTAGCGACCTTGACACTTTGTGGGTATCCAATACGTTTTGGATGCTTTTGGTGTCGTTGTTGGGGCCCCAGAGTGATTATCCATGGTCCGGATTGTTTTTCGTTGCCCCGGCTTCATTTGTGTCCCAATGATACTGTTGGGGAACGGTACGACCTATCGTGCCCCTAGCGTAATTTTCATGGTCCGGGCGTGAATTTTTGGTAACCCTGGGCTCAGCGTGATTTTCAAGGGCCCCAGCCGGATCTTTTTGGGCCCATATCGTGATTTTCAAGTACCCCGGCACGACTCCTGCCATTTCAGGGGCTTCTTGCAAATTATAGACCTCCTCTCGCGTCTTAGGGGTCTCGTCTCATTTCCTGGAGCCTCTTTACCGGTTTTGGAAGTCTTCTCGTGCGTCCTACCCTCCTTACCCGTCTTGAGGGATCTTCAATTTTGAAAATCTCGCCTTCTTCCATACCTGCTACCTACCACTCCCATCTTAAGGGCCTTCTCTCATTTCCTGGGAATTCCTTCCGGTCGTCGGGGCCTCATTCGGCCCTGGAGACCTCTTACTCCATCTCGAGGGACTCCTCTCGAGTCCGGCAGGGTCCTCCTTTTCTCTTCTAGAGGCTTTCTTTTTCAAATTAGAGGCCTCCTCTCACGTCTTCGGGGCCTCCTGTTCTGCGTTTTGATGCTATCTTTGTCAATTTTAAGAGTGGCCTCTTATCTCCTGGTGGACTCCTGTTCTCTCTCAGGTGCCTCCTCTTCCAAATTACAAGCAACCTTTCCTATCTCAGTTACCTTGTCCTTTCCTGGGGACCTTCTTACCCGTCTTGAAGCCTTCTTTCTCGCCTGGGAGCCATCCCTCTTATCTAATTGCCCTTCTCTTCTGTCTTAGGAGCTTCCTCGTTCATCATAGGGTCTCATTTCCAATCTTATATCGTCCTCTTCCGAATTAGGTGCTTCCTGCCACTTTTCTGGATCATCCTTTTCTATCTTGGTGGAACCTTACCAGTTTTGGGGACTGCTTTTGCGTCTCCGAAACCTCATCTCATATCCACTGGCTTTCTCTTCCGTCTTTGGGCCTCCTCTCATTTTCTGAGGTCTCCCTTCCCGTATTGGGCCTCCTTTGCAATCCTGGGGGCCTCCTTTGTAATCCTGGAGGCCTCCTTTGCAATCATGGGGGCCTCCTTTGCAATCCTGGGGCTTCCTTTGCATTCCTGGGGCTTCCTTTGCAATCCTGGAGTCCTCCTTTGCAATCCTGGGGCCTCCTTTTTAATCCTGGGGGCCTCCTTTGTAATCCTGGAGGCCTCCTTTTAAATCCTGGGGGCCTCCTTTGCAATCCTGGGGGCCTCCTTTGCATTCCTGGGGGCCTCCGTGCCAATTGTTGGCACTCTCTTAATTTCTTGGGCCTCCTATCCTCTCCTAGATGACTCCTTCTTCAAATTAGGGGCCTACTCTCACGTCTTGGAGGCCTCCTCTCATGTCTCGTCGGCATCCTTGCTCACTTTTTTCCTGTGCATTTCCGGATAGGGGCCTCCTCAAATTTCAGGGGGAGCGTCGCCCCACAGTCTCACGGAAGGGGGGGCGACTGCCCCCTCTTCCCCCCCGGTGGCGACGCCCTTGCGTCTGATGACCTGACTCAGGGTCATAGCAGCTGTCAACGCGACGCTGGACAAACACCATCACTACAAGTATTATACCGACTTGTCGATCCCCAACGAAAACATCGTGAGCCCAGACTCCCTTTATCCATATCGGCCTTATTTCTGACTTCTACCACCATTAGGATCGCATGATGTATTTTCTGATTATTGTGTGTACAAAGCTCAGAAGCTGAAATGAAGAATAAGAAGTCATTAGACGATTACTTTTCCCTCGTAAAATGTTGTGTTATAATTTGACATTCAAGGTTATGAAATATTTGTGAGCAATTTTGGCAGGCAAAATTCCCCTTTGCAACTTAATTCAGGATATGAACACAATTGTTTTCACGTCACGTAGGAGTGGTAAATCGGAGTGAAGAAGGCGAAAATCATGAGCAGAGGCTCCATGATTCAACAATGTTGCCCACAAGTGACGCCGTTAAGATAGAAAATATGAACAGTTAAAAGTTAAACTGCACAAGCTAAATATAAATTAGCATACCAGACAGTAAACAGTATGTTCAGGACATAGGGTCCAGTGGACATTTGTAAATGGAACGGAAGTAAAAAGTGAATACTTAGAGTAAGGAATACCATGGTACTAAACCTTACTATGGCTACTGAAACTATGGCTTTCTGGCGAATCGCAATGTACTTTAAGATTTATGATATTAATGTTGAAAAATAAGCCAATGGCGGACCAAGATAAAACAGAATTAGACAGTCATGGAAAAACAAATGGGATTTAAGAATCCAGATTTTATTTTGTTCTCCGCAAGCTGAATTTATTCTCTGAAGTACTTCCCGTAAAGAACATCAAATTATTGCCAATGGCAAGGGGATAATTATTTCCATCGGGTGACATTTTTCACCCAGATATGAAAATATTTGAGCAGCGATTAGATTTGCATGCTTGCGTGTGTGTTTGCGTATGTGTGTGTGTGTGTGTGTGTGTGTGTGTGTGTGTGTGTGTGTGTGTGATGCGTGTTCAGGGTCGGACCAGTGAGCCTCGGCGACCTGTGCGTCACGAAACTGTTTGGGCTTGTGTGCCACTCAGTGGAGATAGCATGCACGCCTGTACCCCGTACTTACTGCTTGAGCCGTGTGCTACTCATTACTGTCCATGCCTGTATGCCGATTGATAGAGCGTGACGGAACATGTGAACCCGGTGTCCTGTCGGACACAGCGGAATGTGGTAGAGTGGATGCTATAGTAGAATGCACGTAGAATGTATCTGGTGGCAGACATCGGTCCCAATGCTCCCGACCCTTGCATCCATCGACCCTGACTGTACCAGAGATGTGTCCCTGACTGTACCAGAGATGTGTCCACACTTTCCGCCTGATGAAGACGAGCTGACTTCACTCGATCCGTAGGTCAGCGCGTGCCTGACTTGATCACCGAGCTGGACGAGTCGGTACAGCTCACTTCATCACGGGCCACAAACCTGCCACGGCCGGACGGAGTGTCTGATGACGTGGCAGGTCGACCCAGTCCCGGGCGTCCCGCAGGACTATGACGTCACCGGTGATGCCGCGCGCGTCACCCATTCCCGGAGACACATCACGATGCGAGTTGTGCGCGCGGCTCGAGACCGCTCTCGAGGCGGTCATCTCTTAATGAGATTAATATCTCTTCGCCGCAGTATTACCCGTCTTGTCGAATAATGCATACAGGTGAATATATATATATATATATATATATATATATATATATATATATATATATATATATATATATATATATATATATATATTGCCTATGCTTGCATATGCACACCGACACCATGTACAATACCCAGTTGTCAGTGGTTGAATGACATGTCACCGCTGTTTAGCTCCATCGTGAAACATTTGCACGCTTTCGCGAGCACAAAATGCCAGCGCTGTCACTATGCATGTAATGATGGGTGTCAAACGACTAACATAAAAGGGCTAGTACAGGTTGCACCAATGCCACACAAAATCATGAAGCTTCGGCACATTCTCAGCGTGCTGTTCGTTGCCACGATACTACAATGCGTCTTGGCTGGTAAATATCCGCCTACAAGCTTGGAGTGGTGTACTCAAGACGCGCAGCAGTCATGCGTGTCAAGTTGCATTCTTTTGAGGGGGACTCCCCCCCCCTCCATGTTGGTTAGCCTCATACCCCACCCAGCCCAAAAATGTTCTTATGCGCGCAATGGGAGCTCCCAATCGATTTCGGTCCGCCTGTTTCCTCAATGCCCCTCACGCAATGACTTTTAGAAATTCTCCTATCTCCAATGACCATTTTCTAAATGTCTCGGTTCAAGATATGCTGCATATGGTGTGGAGGGGCACTTGGTGACATTTCAACTCGGATGTGTTTGCTCTTCTAAGTTACTTTTCAGTACCAAAAGTTACTTCTCAGTACCAAGTTACTTCTTAGTACCAAACGTTACTTCTCAATACCAAAAGGTACTTCTCAGTACCAAAAGTTACTTCTCAGTACCAAAAGTTACTTCTCAGTACCAAAAGTTACTTCTCAGTACCAAAAGTTACTTCTCGGTACCAAAAGAGCCGTGCCTACTCTGCAAAGAAAAGGAGAGGGCACATGATACTTGAAAGCTGCCTTGGACAATCTTCCAGCCATTTGGCATCGGAAAATCGATTTTTTTAAATTTGTGTTAGGGATGTCCGATATACTCCGTCTCTAGATCCGCGCCTGCCTGTAAATGCCTATGGACACTCGATTACGACTGCATTGAGGTAAGGGAGGGGATGTGCTAATGCACTTCTGAATTCCAGATCCAATTCCAATTTGGCATTGGAAAATCGAACACTTTTCTAATTTGAGTCACGGGATGTCCGATATGCTCCATCTCTTGATTTATTATTTGAGCTAAGGGGCGCATCGACTGCTACTGATTATGTAGCGCCCATATCTATTATGCTCCATCTCTAGATACGCGTATGCTTGTAAACGCCTATGGACACTCGATTACGAGGTAAAGGAGGGGATGTGCTAATGCACTTCTGAGTTCCAGAAAAAAGCACCTAGACCTTCCATGACAGGAACAAATTTTCCAGCATATTTGTAATGCTAGACTTTTCCAGCAATGCTATGTGACAGATTTTGCCATGTAAATTGATGCAGTTGGAGTACGTTTTATAGAACCTATCGATCAGCTAGGTAACGCATGATGTTTATTTTTCGGTAAATCACACTATGGTCGCTGCCGTCTTATCTCTGCCAGAGTGAAGAGATCAAACCAAGGTTTGTAAGTCGAGGTCTTTGCTGAACCGGAAGTCGCTATGTTGTCTCTGCTTAACCTGAAGTTTAGAATTATGCGGTATTATGACTTCACTGGATATTATGACTGAATGGGCCGGACCGAGTGTTGGAGGGCTTGATGTCCTCCAAGAGATTGGAGCTTCTGTTTGACTGTTTCCCCACAGACCCAGCCGCCGATCCGGTGCCGGAGGCGATGGCCGCCGCTGACCCCGGCATCAAAATCCGGCTGCAGGGCTGCTTCAGGCGAGGTCGGCTGCAGTGCTGCTACAATCGTCTGGGCAGCTTGGGGGGCCTGCGCGGCTGCTTCAGGAAGGGTCGGCTACAGGTAACAGTGGCGTGCGCAGCTGCAGAGAGATGTTCAGCAGGGGTCGGGCTGCTCCAGGAAGGCTCGGCTACAGGTAACAGTGGCGTGCGCAGCTGCAGAGAGGTGTTCAGCAGGGGTCGGGGCTGCTTCAGGAAGGTTCGGCTACAGGTAACAGTGGCGTGCGCAGCTGCAGAGAGGTGTTTAGCAGTGGTCGGGGCTGCTTCAGGAAGGCTAGGCTACAGGTAACAGTGGCGTGTGCGGCTGCAGAGAGGTGTTCAGCAGGGGTCGGGGCTGCTTCAGGAAGGCTCGGCTACAGGTAACAGTGGCGTGTGCGGCTGCAGAGAGGTGTTCAGCAGGGGTCGGGGCTGCTTCAGGAAGGCTCGGCTACAGGTAACAGTGGCGTGCGCAGCTGCAGAGAGGTGTTCAGCAGGGGTCGGGGCTGCTTCAGGAAGGCTCGGCTACAGGTATAACAGTGGCGTGTGCGGCTGCAGAGAGTTGTTCAGCAGGGGTCGGGGATGCTTCAGGAAGGCTCGGCTACAGGTAACAGTGGCGTGCGCAGCTGCAGAGAGATGTTCAGCAGGGGTCGGGGCTGCTCCAGGAAGGCTCGGCTACAGGTAACAGTGGCGTGCGCAGCTGCAGAGAGGTGTTCAGCAGGGGTCGGGGCTGCTTCAGGAAGGCTCGGCTACAGGTAACAGTGGCGTGCGCAGCTGCAGAGAGGTGTTCAGCAGGGGTCGGGGCTGCTTCAGGAAGGCTCGGCTACAGGTAACAGTGGCGTGCGCAGCTGCAGAGAGGTGTTCAGCAGGGGTCGGGGCTGCTTCAGGAAGGCTCGGCTACAGGTAACAGTGGCGTGTGCGGCTGCAGAGAGGTGTTCAGCAGGGGTCGGGGCTGCTCCAGGAAGGGTCGGCTACAGGTAACAGTGGCGTGCGCAGCTGCAGAGAGATGTTCAGCAGGGGTCGGGGCTGCTTCAGGAAGGCTCGGCTACAGGTAACAGTGGCGTGCGCAGCTGCAGAGAGGTGTTCAGCAGGGGTCGGGGCTGCTTCAGGAAGGCTCGGCTACAGGTAACAGTGGCGTGCGCAGCTGCAGAGAGATGTTCAGCAGGGGTCGGGGCTGCTTCAGGAAGGCTCGGCTACAGGTAACAGTGGCGTGCGCAGCTGCAGAGAGGTGTTCAGCAGGGGTCGGGGCTGCTTCAGGAAGGCTCGGCTACAGGTAACAGTGGCGTGTGCGGCTGCAGAGAGGTGTTCAGCAGGGGTCGGGGCTGCTCCAGGAAGGGTCGGCTACAGGTAACAGTGGCGTGCGCAGCTGCAGAGAGATGTTCAGCAGGGGTCGGGGCTGCTTCAGGAAGGCTCGGCTACAGGTAACAGTGGCGTGTGCGGCTGCAGAGAGGTGTTCAGCAGGGACCGGCAATGCTGCGGCTGATTAATTAAAATCGCATTGGCGGGACCGACTCGCTGAATCCCGGGCTGTTACTGTATCAAGTTGTCTGCTTTGCACTACGCACTACGCAAATTTGCTTTGCAACACTTGGCCCACGACCCCAAAGACATGCTTATGTTATTTGGAGCTTGATGAGAGTCATTTAATCTCCAAATATCTAGTGGATCACCTAGCATTTTTGCATGATTCGGTATTCAAAGCCAGGATGCTATAAAGCGTATACATGAGAATGTGGATAAAGCAGGCTTGTGGGTGCACATAATCGATTTGTCGGTGAATGCGCACCCATAAAAAGAAAAGGCTGCACGCATTAAATTGCATTTACTGCACGCATATCCACAGACCACGGTTGCTATTTTCATTTTCTTCGGAATGAGCGAGATAAATGGCAGTGGGAATATGGTGGGTGATGGGATGCGGGGAGGCTGTAGGAGTTTGGTAAGTTTGTGGTCTATCAGCACGCACCAGCTCCTCGTTCAACAAACCGCAGGCAGAACGACAGGCAGCAAAGAAACAAATCAGCACAATGGAATGAAAAATGGACGATTTTGTGATCACTCGGGATTCGTTTGATTATCAATGGTTCTTGGATTCCATGTAATTACAACACATGTAGCATTGCACCAATGCATATTTTGCGTACACCACACCGTACAGTGGCGAATCCAGGGGCAGGGGACAACGGGGCCATGACCATTCCCCTCCCCAATGGTGGTTGATTTGGAGGAAAATTCACCTATGTTCATGATTTGTGGAAAAATAGACATATTTTATGTGGAAATTTTGCTTTAAGCTCAAGCTGCGGTTCTAAACTATTCAAATCCGGTGTTTTTGTCTTTGAAAAGTGGTGATAGTTTTTATACAATGGCCACAAGTCGATATAAATCGTCTGGCGGGATCCGTCTGTCACTATGCTGTGTCGTTGTTTTGATGTCTATCATTGGATCCATCTGTCACTGTGCTGTGTCGTTGTTTTGATGTCTATCATTGGATCCGTCTGTCACTGTGCTGTGTTGTTGGTGGGCGCAAGGGGGGGGGGGGGCGTGTGCCCGTATGTGTCGTGATGTTGAACATTACGCTCAGTGGCTTGGCATGGAAAGAATGGACCAAAAAGAGATTTTGTCCTCCTATCAAGAATATGTGGCTCCGCCGCTGACATCACGCCTTGCTCCGGCCTGAGTTGGCAGCAGCAGTGTACAGCCGGGTGACACATCTGGGCTACATTCGCTACATTCGCTACATTCGCTACATTCGCTACATTCGCTACATTCGCTACATTCGCTACATTCGCTACATTCGCTACATTCGCTACATTCGCTCGGCGGTACAATGACAGGCGTCCGCCGTTCGCCGATCCCGCAGTGTTGCTACGCGGTCCCGCGCATCCGGCTACCCGGCTGGCTGAGGACGCTGGCCCGTGTCTTGACCAAAGGATGTGCTACACACCGGCTGAGGAGGGGCCGCACTGTCAGCTGTTGCCACGGCAGGTGGCCACGCCGGCGGACCAGCAGTCTGCGTGGCTGCGTGCGTGTCAAGAAAATCTACTGCTGCTACGGCTTCTAGCTCAGCTCCGTGGCGGCGCTTCTGTGAAAGCACATCTTTTCATGTGATGGAAGTGCGGAGGTAGTGCATTCACGTTGTATGTTGCTATGTTCCAATGGAAGCTCTGCAAATATTGTATTTCATTAAGAAATATCAGCATTTTGGAAGGGATTGTGCCCCCCCCCCCCCTGGGCACCCCGCGGGTGTGCCACCGACGTCAAGCGCACATCTGTTAACTCTATGGGCATATTTTGCTTGCATGTCAGATAACTTTGTGTCTTTGATCGGCCTGAACTATTGAGATAACCCAGCCAAATATATCATAGACGGGTTTGTCATGAGATAGTCATGTCATGTCTGAGATGTCATGAATGTTATTTTAATGAAGTCTTGTGACTTCGTTGCACATTGATAAGCCCATCCTATGCAGAGGCAATTGTTTAATATGTAGGTAAACATGGGCGCTGCGGGGTGCAGGGTCGACCGACCGGCCACCGTACAGCCGTAAACTCCCCTCCACATTGCACTTTGTGCGCTTCTAACTTGATTAGTTTCCGAGATCATAGGGCGGTGGATCCCCCCCCTCCGTATCGCGCTATACGAGAGGTCCTCCGGCGAGTGTGTTAACGTATTGTGCATCAGCATCAGTCTTAAAAATAAACGGGGACAAATTCATTGGTTCATATTAAACGGTACTGGAATACGATGTGGGTTGATAATTTGTAACCGTGTCCTGATAACAGGAAATACATGTTCAAAGCGTTCTAAACGTCTCAAACGTTGCAAAACACTAATCAAATTGTGATTCAGTCATACTCTACTGCCGAAAGCACGGATAAATTATTCCGTGAAATCGACTAGCCTATACCGCTACACAATTATATATTATTCACGAATCAGTTTCTACAACTTAGCTAATGCTTCGTGAAGTGGCTCATAATAATGAATATACGAAGAAATACATATTCTTCGTGCATGCTGATAATGACTCAGTCTATTTTATCCGGAACTGAGAGTGACTGAAGCGGTTTGTTCTTTGGATGTGCTACAAACATAGAAAGATGTCGCAAACAATGTGATCACGCGACTAACGAAGTATGCATGGAAATGTAAATGTAAAGTATGGGAGACCGGGTCTAGTTGATACAATTTTGGCGAAATTCAAAATAACTCATCACTTTGGATGGATAGCGAGGAGATAGCCACACCTATGTCAAGCCTAAACCTTCTAGTATCACCCCCAATATTTTTTTTCCGTGGCATACTCTACGCTTTTCATCAGGGAGCCAAACATCGCGCAACTACCGGTTCATCAACTTGCCCCGCTATAGGGGTAAGTTGTTACTGATGATGGGGTAAGTTGATAAAATGTAAGTTAAATACGATATATTATATGGTCAGCCAGGACTCAAGACAGTATTTTTACTGTAAAGGTGAAACATGAACCTTTCGGATGGCATAAAGTAGTGTCACCTATAGTACAGTTCATGGTTTATGCCATTGATGGGATGCGCAAACGTTCATTCCGTAGCTGCACCTTTTCCTTCGTTCAGTCTTTTCCGTCAGGTGATAAATTCCCGTATAAATATTGAATAAGATTATCCTGAAACAATTTTAGCAAACACCTTAATAAAAATAGGCAATTATGTGGATATTTGATTCCATTACCAGCCCACAAAACATTGAAACAGGCTGATGTTGATACAGGCTGATTAAGTTGATGCATGCCGTATCAATGTACCCCGCAGGCCTCCTGATGCAGGCCGCAACATGGTATGCAACATTGCGAGTACAGTGTAGTACAGTGTAGCGCAAACGATAAAGGGAAGTTTCACCGGTGCAAAGCTGAGAGAACATGGTAATGATAACCGACACCTAACAAGTTAGCAAGTGAGTGTACAATTAGAAATTAAGTGGGAAGCGCAGACATTGAAATTATACTTTCGACCCAAAAATGTGCCAGATCGTCACCATTTCGCAGCCGCGTGTCGAAAGAACTTCAGCTTGTTCTTGCCGCGAGAAGAGGGTGCCCATAGCAGCATGTGTGGCAGCCATGGCAACCGGCTTCATACTTTTGAAGAAAATGCTCTTGTATCAACCATCCCGTGTATCATATATCCCCGGTATCCCCTATACATTTAAAACAATTTCCGAGAACCTATTGTAAAAGGTGTCATTGGATATTGAACTCAATGCTCAGAGAGCCATTTGAGAACCTTAAGTTTTCCAAGCACGGTATCTGGAACCCTCCATGCAACGGAAAATATTCTCTGAAACTCCAACAGCCAAACGCTGTTCTCCATGAGGCTCTCCGACACCATCGTATGTAATTGCCTATTGTAAGAACCAAAGGTGCAGCCAGGATTTTCTTAAGGGGGGCCGACCAAAAAATGTGATGAAACAAAGATCGCTTTCGGTGTGCGAAGCGCAGCGAAAATTTCTTCTCGTTTTGCGCGCTGAAATTTTCAAAATTGATTGTTTGGTCTAGTGTATTTTTGGTTGCTAGGGAGGGGGGCTCGTTCTCCCCTTGGCTGCGCCTCTGGCGAGAACCTGGAGTGATCTAAGCGTCAGAAATTTCGTACCACTTCGCTCGTCCACCGTTTCCCGCCGTCCGCCAGCGCGACGCAACGCTTTGAGCGGAGCATTCATAACATCCAGGATTAATTTACTCCCGAAGTTCATAATATTCAAAGCTCACATCCCCAAAGATCATAGCCTCCAAAATAAAGAAGAATAAAGTCGAAAGCTGCCTGGATAGAATGCCATCACAAACTCCAAGGTTCATAACATCTAATGATCACAACCTCCAAAACTGCCCTGAAAGGGAGCATTCATAATCCTCAAAGTTCATTTGCCTCTAAGGGTCATCATGTCCAAAAATGATTCCGCAAGTGTCCGCTAGAGGAGCCGATAAAGTCCATGGTGGTGGAATCTTCGAGCTGTGTCTCCGCTTTCCGCTGACAACAGGTGGCAGCAGCAGCGTATGGTCTGTGCATCTGCAGCTTATTTTGGTGCGTTGCCAAGCGTGGTCTGGTGATATATTCTGGTTCTAACAAGATTTATCTAAGCGTGGGGTGACGGCGCTACAATTGACTCCCATGGTGCGAAATGCCAGAATTTCGGGGTCCTCCAGTAATTTATAAGCAATGAAAAATGCGACTTGATTGGAGCCCCGCGGTTACGAATGAGTGGTAGCCCGGTGGGACGGCCATGGCTCCCTTATGCAGGAAGCATGTTGCAGGAAGCTTACGCACGTGGCCGCTACACTGCTGGCCGGCCAGGAACATTTCCCCTGTGTGCTCATCAGTGAGGTGTGGGTTATCAGCGATAGATAACAGCTCAAATCGGACGTGCCAAGGGGTGCGATGCAGAAGGTAGGCTTCAGCAGGGAAAGGGGATGAGGGAACGAGAATTTGCGCCACGCGCCGCGTTTCGACGCCAGAACTCTATAAACTTTAATGCATGCAGGGTTGTCTTCAAACATGTGCGCATCATGAGAATGTAGTTATCATGTCAAATATGTCCTTAAAACAGGAACTTGAAAGTGGTTTCAGGATATGCACAAACATTTCATACATATTCGTTTGTTTTATGCATAATTCGGCTGAATAAATTGGCACAGGCTATGTCTGAATTATGTGGCGATGATGCAAACAGAGGTGAAAAAAGCGTCCAGCCTACAGAATATCGAACACCACTAGGCTGTCACATGTTGATGGCTCACAGTAAGACCCCGTACGCATGTGTGCGAGCGCGAAATATCGACGATGATGCTGAAGTGGAACAAAGAAGAATGATTTAGTCTATATATGATCTTCAATTTCAATTCAATTACATCAAGCATGTCTGGTGCAAGGAACAATCAGACCATTGGGACAATGCAGAAAAACTGATCATCATGTTAAAAAATTGAGGTGAGTACACTTTGCAGTTTCATCATGTGCACATGTTGACTTGCTTTGTCTTCTGCACTGGAACATGCATACAAAACAAATTCAAATAATTAATTAATATGTGAAATTACAACACACCCTATAAGCTAATCTTGCTTCTTTTGGGTGTATCCATAAATATATTGGTATTATTGTGGTGTAATGTGCTCACAATATCTTTTACTAATATTTAACCCAGGAAAGCAAAACAACAGGTTAGGCTAGCTTTTATTGTGCAAATGTGCTCATTTTATTTCAGACAAAAATGGGCTATTTTTTATCTGAAAAAAAGGTAAGGCCAAGTTATGTTTCTTAACATTGTTATATTATTGAACACACAAATTGTGACTACATTGAAGAAACAATTTAAAAGGAGGTAGGGTAAACCAGGCTAGGTTATGTTATGTATAAAAAAAAATAATAGTGCATTATTTTGCTTTCCAACTAAAAATAAGCATTTCTGATGGGAATTAGTGGTCACATCATCTTCATCATACTGATAAACATGGCATTGAAACATGCTGTTCTCCAAATCCAATGACTCCTTGAAAATTAAATTTACCAATACAAATTGAATTCCCTTGTACTATAGCTCCAATATCAAGGACAGAGTGTCATAGGTCATATTTTGTATTGGTTTCAAGTAATTTATAACACTTTTGGTCAATGCAACAAGTCATGCTTATGACAAAACATGGGCCCTGATCCAAACAAATCAAACCCAAGGAAGTGACCAGATGAAGTTATTAAAATACTAAAGGCTCATATTGGAAGAACCAAAACATTTGTTTCATGATAAGGATCCCACAAGTCTGAGTGTGGCAAAATGCCTGAAATGATATGTTGGACTGAGAAATATTGTGCATATAATACTGCACCAAACAGTTTTATATGGCTGGGTAATGGCATAAGGTGTCATAGTATTTTTGCTTGCACATGACCAAAACACCCTCAAGATCAGGGGCGTCGATTTGTATCCTTTTGTGGGGGCCATGGCCCCACCAATGTTGATCTTGCCCCCCCATGTTGATTTGCCCCCCCCCAATAATCTATGCCATTTTCATGCTGATTAAAAAGCTAAAGGAAAAAAGAAGAAAAAACACCATGTTAGGTACATAGAAAACTTAGTTGATGTTAACCAGCACATTTTGTACTGAAAAGAAACAGATTTTGATTAGATAGTGGACTGACTCTCCACCTTTTGCTACAAAATTCAAAATTGTGTGTAAAAAAAAATAACTGGATTTCCCTCCACTGTGGAAGGAAAACCTACAGCATAAAGTGTTGAGATTCGCTGATGATGCATTTTAAACCAGATTGTCTGAAAACATTTAATTTAATTTAATTTATTTAAACAGATTGTCTCCCTCCTTGAAAAAATATAATTGGGGTATAGCGGCCACCGGTCGTGATGTCTGTTCTTCAGAACATCCCAAACCGTAGCATCCAAAGACAAAAAGCCCAAGTACAAAAATCCCAGAATCTCAAACTAGCGATTGTGATCGACAAATATGACTGAGGTGAGACATTTGTGGTGCAATTGCGCGCGATGTTTATTCCGGTGGCCAAACTCATGTGACGTCACGCTGCTTCATTTTTTATACTTCTCACCTGATTTGTCTACAGATTGGTGTGATTTTAAGCAGTTATTGTTGATATTTCATTCCAGAGGAAACAATAAGGGAAGAACTTGGCAAGTAAGCTTCAACAAGTCCAGTCCGTGCCTTTTTCTTATTTCTGCACGGTGTTTCTATATTAATGCCAGATGCTTAACTAGGTACCTACCTACCTACCATATTTGAGTATCATTGTGCTTTAACACGCGCACTGGAGGGGGGCGAAATCCGCCCACCCCTCCGGTTTTTCGTACATAACTGCAGATTTTACCGGTCGATATACGCGATTTTCTGCGTACCTGCTTCGAAATGACCGGCACGTCGTTTAAGTTGCTGGGCGTAAACCGGGAGACGCTCAGGGCGTGCCTCAAGAAGGGCAAGCGTGTGGTAACGTACGCAACTCGTCGCGTGCTGGATGATGAGGAGGAGAAGGAGCTGGCCGACCATCTCAAGACGTGCGCGTCGATGCTGCACGGTTTGTCCAGCAAGGGGGCCAGGAAGCTGGCGTACGACTTCGCCAATGGGAAGGAGAAGAATTTCCCGGAGTCGTGGAACGCCAACAAGTTGGCCGGCGTCGACTGGCTGGAGGCGTTCGTCAAGCGGAACTGGCTCTCCCTGTGTACGCCGGAGTCAACCTCCATGAACCGGGCGATCGGCTTCTCCCGGAAGAACAAGGACTTCTTCTTCGCCAACCTGAAGAAGGTCATGGATAAGCACAACTTCCCACCAGGCCGGATCTTCAACCTCGACGAGAGCGGTATCACCACCGCCTGCGACGTGCCGAAGGTAATCGCGGGCAAAGGCGTGAAACGGGTGGGAACCATCGCGGCGGCGGAACGGGGGACGCTGGTCACAGTGGCGTGCGCTATCAGCGCCGTGGGGATGGCGATCCCGCCCTTCTTCGTGTTCCCGCGAGCGCGGTACAACGACCGGTTCATCTGCGGCGCGCCGACGGCATCCGTCGGGGGCGCAACTCCCAAAGGCTGGATGACCGCGGAGATGTTCCTGCTCACGCTGGAGCACTTCATCTCGTACACGAAGCCGACGCAGGAGGAGCCGGTGCTGCTCCTCTTGGATAACCACGAGTCGCACATGTCGCTGGCGGTGGTCCAGAGGGAGCGGGAGGTAGGCGTGGTCATCCTGACCTTCCCGCCCCATTGCTCCCATCGCCTTCAACCACTCGATGTTGCCGTCTACGGCCCCATCAAGCGGCACTACAAGACCTCCATGCACGAGTACATGCTCAGCAACCCAGGACGCCGGCCCACGATATATGACCTGCCCGCGATCTTCCGGCGCCCCTTCGAGCTCGGGATGTCGCCGGCCAACATCATCTCCGGGTTCCGCGCCACCGGCATCTACCCCGTCAACTCGGAGGTATTCCCCGAACACGCCTTTGCTGCATCTGAGGTGTTCCGGCCGTACGTCACTGGAGAGAAGAGTGCCGAAGCGGGCACCGGCCCGAGCGGCGAGGCCAGTGATGAGACAGGACAGACGTCGTTTGTGGAATCGATCCACCCGCTCCCTCGATACGAAGTGGAGGAGCGCAAAGTTGGAAGGAAGAAGGGAGAGTCACGGTGGCTGACCAGCACGCCGGAGAAAACCCGCCTAGAGGTGGAGCACGCTAAGAAGAGGCCCAACCTGGAGCCGACGAGGAAGGCGTCGAAGCGCCTCGCCCTGCCCTCCCACAACCTCGCCCAGAAGGGGTCCAAGAAACGTAAGCTGACGAAAACGCCTCCGGCCACCGACGACAGCGACATCGACGAGCCCTTCCCAGGCAACAACGACGAAGACGACAACGACATCAACATCATCGACATGGAGCTGGAGAGGCGCGCACTCGAGAACGACCCGGCGCTGCCTGTCATCTACAGCGAGATCAAGCAGAACTGCTGGCTGCTTGTTCGATGCCGAGGCGGAAAACGCCAGAAGACCAACTTCCAGTTCGTCGCTTGTGCCCTGCGGGACATCGACGACGACGACGGTGAGACGCTGGTGCAAGGATACCGAAGCGTGGACGCCGCGAAAACCTGCTTCGTCGAGAAGGACGGCGACAAGTTTCACGCCAAGTTCGAGGACCTCATCTGCCGGCTGCAGGCGCCCGAGTCCGTAATCTCCCCCACCGGGCGCAACTTCCACATGCGTTTCGTGGGAGCTGTGGCTGTGAAGAAGGTGTGAGTGGGCATCGGAGACAGCATATGGTTGTTGGCAGCGAGCCAAAAGTTTTATCAGTGTTCTCACTGTCTCTCAGTGCTCAGTGTTCACCTCAATTGTTTATGTTTGCAGAGGCTGAGAAAATCCTCGATGTTAATGAACACGATAATGGTCTGTGTAACGATGCAGTTTGTATTATATGTGCATGTATAACCAAGAATAAAAATTGTATCTGGCCGTCATTTTCTACACTATTCATGATGACGATGAATGAACCCATCTTTCTCTCCCCCAGGGATGCTCCGGATGACCGTTCGGTGATAACAGGAAGTGTCCCGTCAGTGACAGAATATGCCCCTGAAGGTGACAGAACCTGCCCCATATATGGGGCAGGTTCTGTCGAATGAGTCATTGACACATTGTCGACACTGGTGTCGAAACAAATTGAGATACCACTGGACTACCTCTACATTATTCGAAGCTATTGCTGTGTGCAACAAACTGGGAAAGCATCAATCACCAACTGTTGAAAGTATGCACACCCAGGTCAAATTTAGAAAAAGTGACAGAACGTGCCCCAGTCTCCCCTACTTGCAAAAGGGAAGTGTTCTTGGCAACACTAGCGACTTGTTTGATGTATATTGATATGCTATATAGTGCCAAGGTCATACTAGGTCACCGAGGTCAAGTCAGGTCAAGTTCATGACAGGTTAATGGAACCAAACTTGATCAACTGGAATGTTGTCATAAATGCACTACTGTTTGTCATTTGTACTGTTTGTCATTGCGTTTCCATACTTTATTCATGTACTTCACTCCTTCCTTCGCGAAACCGATTGCGCCGAGCTGCCCGACGGAGCAGTCGGGCGGGCGGCCCGGTTCCGGCAACTGGAACAGGTAACTGACCTGATAAAGTACTGCTATATTGGTGACCTGAGGTCAAATGTCGGGTCTAGCATGTGTATTGTATCATTAGTAATGTCCAAAACATCATTGATGCCCATTTTGGAGCACATAAACACAATCACAGCGATCCATAACAATGACAAGCCAAGCCACGCAAAACAAGAAAATTTTGACAAATGTGACCTCATTTGACCTTGAAGATATTGACCTAAGGTCACAAAAAAAAACACCTCAAACTGCAAATTTACGAAATAATTGTAAATTTGTAAATTAGGAAGTGACTATAGATGATGGGATTTAAAAAAATTTTTTTTTTTTTTTATAAAAAAAAATTTTAAAAAAAAAATTTAAATAACTACTCCAACAACCCTCCCCCCTTAAAAAAAAAAAAAAATTTAAAATGAATTTTTTTTTTGAAAATTTTTAAAAATAAAAAACCACCTAACCTAATCTAACATCAGGCTCTGATTTTTTTTTTTTTAATTTTTTTTTTTTTTAAAGTTTTCCAACTTGAAAAACAGACTAACTTAACTTAACCAAGCATACCCGATTTGTTTGCTATATGGAGACAACCGTGTTTAAAAACTTGTCTTGTTACCACCTTAAAGCACAATATTACCAGTTTGGTTAGGTTAGGCTAGTTTATTTTTTTTTAAGTTGGGAAATGTTTCAAAAATATTCGAGCATTTTCTAAAAATCGTGACTTTTTCCTTCAAAAGTAGCACCAAACTTGACAACCAATTGACCGATCGACACCAATCCAAGACCTCAGTGTTGCCACGACAATTGTCAACATCGCCGTGGCAACCGTTTACGAGTCACGCACCACGCGCACGCGAGGGTGGTTTGGAAAGCGGAAGCGACGTTTTTGAGCGTTTTTCACGATTGGGTCTGGTTCTCGGAAACGGCTAAACTTGGCGACTTGTCGTCACTTTCACATCATGGCCCCATGTACCGGCTACAATTTTCCAATTGACGATCAGTGGCTGCAGAGTGTGCGGGCGCAGTCATCGTGAAACGGGCTGCACGTGTTTCAGTCCGTGAAAAAGGCTCCGCTTTCTACTTTCTCCACACCACTGTCAAATGACATTTTGCAGAGAAAGTTGCATGCGCTGATAGGCGCACTCTTTGTGATGCTCACAGTTCCTTCGGATTGTACCCATCACAAATACTTTTGTTGCAATCGTCGATGCCCTCAACCCTTACCAGACGTCACTTTCGGCAATCTTGGCAGACGGGGACGGGACAGTGTCCTGTCACCGCCCAGAGATTGAATCCGACGCAACAGTTCCGTTTTCCGGCGCAGTTTGTTTCGAAGCTGGTTTTATCTACCTAATATGGTGTTAGTGCCCAAGGTGTGAGTGCTAATATGACACCACCATGACGAGAAAAGGTGCGTTGTGGCTATCCTGGTTGCAAATTTAATGGCCAGTCAAGATTGTTGAATAGGCATATGAAGGCAAAGCATGCCGGTTTACCATCCGGCTTAAAAACACTGCCTTTGGAGGAGGCCGGTGGCAATCATGGCACATTGCTGCAGGAAGTGCAGGTAAGAGTGAATGTATTTCTACCAACCAACATCATGTCTGCAAAATATGGCAATCTTGAGCAGGGGTGTCGATTTTTGAAAAACATTGGGGGGGGGGGGGGGCGAAGCGTCAGCGTACTAGACTCCCCCCCATCGAAAAACTCATCGGATTTCGCCCACTATATTTTAAGACCTCGATAATTATGATTTTTTATTTGACGATGTGTATGTTGATGTTTGTTCAGCATCCTCGCCAACGGGCAAAATCGTCCAGTAACAGGTGAAGTCACCTAAGCAAAAGAGCAGTACACAGTACATGTCAACATAAAAACTTTGAGTCATAGCATGCGACTACAGAGTCATACAGTGGACTCGGGTCCATCGTCATCATCAACGTCACCATCATCGTCAACGTTACCGTCACCCTCCCCTCACTCTACATACCAACAAACACACACCGGCGGAAGTAAAATATTTATGCGCCCATATGTAGGCTAAACCACACCGGCCTTGATGGAGCATCGGAGCACAGCAGGCCTGACTGTGATGACGATGGGTGAAGGTATTTCCTTGGTGCCTAACATTAGGGAGAGGCGAAGCCAAGGTTTTGGTGGGGTGAATTCAGAGTCGGGGAGGGGCACACGCACAGCCTCCACAAAAGCATATAAATCGAAAACAATGTCCTCTGATCAAACATGTGCATTGATGTAGTCATCGTGATCGCCGAGTCTAGTCAGTCACCACACACGACACCAAGCAAACTAAAATGCGCAACGGATCATAGACATCAATCAGCGACATCGTCCTACTACTTTTTAATTATAACAGTCTAAAACTCCACCCGTACCCAATGGCGCAGCCAAGAGCAAGAGTAGGACACACTGGGTGCATGTCTCCCCGGTCACGGCCAACGAGTCCGAAAAGGTTAGTCCAGGAGATTCCCAGAAGTGCCATCCGACGGTTTCAAAATGGATACGTCGGCTCGAATGGTTTCTTTGCTAGAGTCGGAAGTATAAAGTACAAAATTCGGAAAGTGGGAATAATGGCAGAAATCAAAGCAGTTTTTAAATCGGCGGAATTGGAATGGTCCCCGCACCAGGTGTGTCACAATGAGGCATTTTCACTGCAATCCTGTTAGTACTTGTAATCCTTTCCTTCCAAAAGGGTAAGTGCGAAGTTTTCTATACCTTTGGTGGTGCTTGGACCCCACCATATTTGCCTTCTTGACCTCATTCACCAAGTTGATTTCTAATTCCCCTTGAAATTGAATTGGGACCGATCAAGGAAGATAATATTCCAAAATCTCCAAAATTCCGAGATTCGCAGTAGTTGCAGCATAGCAACAAAAAACCCAGATCATACTGTTCTTTCATCAAATCAACTCTGCTTTCCCAAAATTTTAATCAAGGCCCAGGTTCCTAAACTGAGGTCAGGTCAAATTCTCTCTTCTTATCGCAGTAAGGGGAAAACTTTTCGTGCAGAACGTGATGAAAGAATGATATAAACATTCGGCTTTCAAATATGTGACAAGGTCAATGGTGTTACGTCAGGTCAAGTATTATGCATATTCTACACTGCCGTCTTGTGTGTGGAGTTGGGATATCTGTGCGCGTCAGCTGCCTTGGCGACATTGCGCCCGCAATGTCGTCTGATGCCGAATGCTACTGCTCCTTGTGAATTGAAATGTTAATTAGGTTTTAGAGCCACCGAAGTAGTACACCATGACATTGTGTGAACAATGATCCGAGATGACCCGACTTCGTGTGACCGGACCTTATCATATTAAGCAAACATGTAGCATACACAGGGCATATATAAAGATATGCAAAATGTCGGACAGTAGAAACACATGGCACACGTAAGGAGTCTTCATATAGACACGACTAAGGCCACAAGGATGCCGCACCCAAATGCATTTCTGGCCGCGCTGCTGTCAGTACCTGTAATCATTACCCTAGTGGAAGAAGGTCAGTCTCGCTGTTGACAGAATTTGCTTTTCTGATGGCATCAATATTCAGCGCTCGAAATGCACGACAAGAGCAGGTGTGTCTCAAGCAGATTCAATAGCTGTGACGAATTGGTAAATATTAATACATGGGTGACATTGGTAACTACTAATGGTAAGGTGACCGATAGAATACGGAGAAAATGACAACTAATGCACACAAAACTGCTCGGAAAGATGATGCAAAGCCGTGACTAATCCCACACCGTTCACTGTGACTCATCAGGGCCGTGGAGTACGCATCGTCTACCAGGGCTGGATTTATAATTTTGCAATCCTGGGTGAGGAAAGAACAATTTCTGAGTGGAGGAATACGGAGAGGATATTTTCCTTCAAACCTTAGCAACAGAATCTCACTTTGAAGTTTCAGATGAATCTTGAGCACTTTACCACAGGGCAATTCATTGTCGAACAACACCATCAGACATCCAAATCGAAAACGCATGGAGGAAACAACATGGAGGATAATTTTGCGAAGAGGATAATGCTGTGGATGGCAAAAATCCAGGAAAGACCCGTTTTTAGACCCTGACACCTGCTGTGGCGGGCCAGGGTCGCAGAGCAAACCGTCCACTGTGGCAGACCGGGGCTGTGGAGCACACCTTCTACTATGGCGGACCAGAGCCGCGAAGCACACCGTCCACTCTGGCGGACCGGTGCCGCGAAGCACATAGTTCACCGTAACGGACCGGAGCCGCGGAGCACACCGTCCACTGTGGCGGATCAGGGCCGCGGAGTACATCATCAACTGTGACAGACCAGGGTCGCAGAGTACACCGTCCACTGTGGTGGACCGGTGCCGTGGGGCACACCTACTATGACGGACTAGGGCCGCGAAGCATAGCGTCCACTGCGGCGGATCAGGGCTGCGGAGTACATCATCCACTGTGGTGGATCAGGGTCGCGGAGCAAACCGTCCACTGTGGCGGATCAGGGCCGTGGAGTACACCGTCCATTGTGGCAGATCGGGGCCACGGAGCACATCGTCTACTGTTGCGCTGTGATAAATTATTCGTGAAATAGGGTGGAATATACCACTTTTTGAACAGTCCATCGACATCCTTGTCCAAGAGATATCCACATCCTGATCCTTGATTGGTGCTTATTAATTCCTCGTGTTTCCCTTCTAACAGTATCTCGTTCATAAATAACATGTTCATGCTCTCGGTAAGAAATGGTGATACACGAACATGTTGCAATGCACTTTCAGGTTAAGGGATTACCTATAATGCGGTATGGCATGCAATACCTGTTTATGGCATATGTATTATTCTCTCGATCAAGAATATAGGTCTTCCTAAATTATGAATCCGAAAACAAATCATAAAGGTACAGTCATTAGTACCTAAACCATTGGTTCAAATTTGAGTCTGAAAGACATCAAAAGCGTTTTAAATGACTCTAATTCCATGTCAAACTTCGACATCCTACTGTGCTCGTTTCAACATCTCACACCTAACGAAAAACCAATATTTTAACCCTGCTGTGGTGGACCGGGGCCGCGGAGTACACCGTCCCTTGCGGCGGATCATAGCCATCAACAGGTCAAATTATGTCATGCCATGACAGTGGCGCACCTAGGATTTGCGAGAGGGGGCAAACTGATTTGAAAGGTGCTCAACTACCCCCGTTTAGAAACGTCCCCGGATTTCTACCAATATATTTTTTCAACGGGGATTCTTTATATTTTTGTGGTGGAATAATTAGCGACCAAATTAACTGTCCTGTGGAGGGGACCAAATATACCACCATTATTTCTAAATCACCGGATTTCAACCCTAACTCCCCCCTTCCTGCTTGAAGGTTTTTCTTTTGGTATCCCATAAAAAGTCACATCGCACTGCCGAAATTACACCTGCAAAAAAAAATTCCTACAATTTTGGTCAAAATTGGTGATTTTCCGAACGCAAAATCTCAGTTTTACATGCTATTCCTAGGGGCGACCGGTCATTCACCGGACACCCGTTCTCTCAGGACCCCAGTGACGCGCACGCGCAACACGTTGACCCGACCGCAACGAAATTATGCCCGATGGATAGCCAACATTTGGGGTTTTCACGTGATGTCAGCCATATCTCGTTACCTGTGATGTGAGCCGTGCCACACGCCACAAACTTCGCCGGAAAACGGAACTGTTGCGTCGAGTTCAATCTCTGGACGGGGACGGGACAGTTCGTAGGTGACAGGCTTACCACGGCAATGTTAAAACCTATGGACTTTACCACGAGTGGTATAGTTTTTTTTAGCCTCCCCTGTCCCCTCGATCATAGGTACTAAATTATTTCGGTACGCTTCTGATACATTTACTGAAACAAAATGAGTACGTATATGTCTGGATGGTTAGGAAATACAAATTGACTGGGTATGTTAAGAGGCAAAACGGCCTGATGATGAATACAATCCATACTCAATGATAATACGGTACCGTAAGTTGTCACCATAACCGGAGATATTTTTCAAATATCTGTCACCCACGCTGGTGGCCGAGTAGCTGGTTTTTTTCACCTCTGGATGCAAAGCCGTGCGCATTAGGTACAGGTTGTAATTTCCTCCTACATATGTAGTACTGTTGTGATAGATATAACATATTACAATGTATAATATACTCATGCATAGTGGAAGGACATCATAAAACAGTTGCGAACAACCCCAAATACTTCATTTCAAACGATTTAGGTTTGCATCAGAGACCCAGGATTTGTGTCAGTCGCAACATAATTCAGAAACGATATTCACCATTTTGTGTTTCTGTGAGAAGCCGATGCAAGTATATATGTGCGTATAGTCATATGCATGTATATATATATATATATATATATATATATATATATATATATATATATATATATATATATATATATATATATATATATATATATATATATATATATATATATATATATATATATATATATATATATATATATATATATATATATATATATAATATATATATATATATATATATATATATATATATATATATATATATATATTTATATATATATATATATATATATATATATATATATATATATATATATATATATATATATATATATATATATAAATATATACAGGTATGCATTAAATATTTCGACATAGATTCCTGAGACTACGTAGAATCGTCTAATCAAATAGCATATTTCCTTCTTCACGGCAATTATTTTTCATAAAACAACCCTTTATAAATTACGGTCACTGGAGTTTCTCTAAAAGAACTAAATCTACAAAAATCTGCAAGAACCGTGGGTTTCAATTCAGTCTGAGAGCCTGGACTTCACGTGCGGACACCGTGTCTCGCTGTATTGTAGTACTGTTGGCCTCTGAACCAGCACAACTGTTGCACGAGCTATCGGGCTCTGAAGATGAAGAAGATCTAACAGGATCAGAAGCCATTGGAGCTTCTGCAGCTCACTGCAGAGTGGTCAACACTGCACGGAACAGTGGCAGCTCACTGCAGAGTGGTCAACACTACACGGAACAGTGGCAGCTCACTGCAGAGTGATCAACACTACACGGAACAATGGCAGCTCACTGCAGAGTGGTCAACACTGCACGGAACAGTGGCAGCTCACTGCAGAGTGATCAACACTACACGGAACAGTGGCAGCTCACTGCAGAGTGGTCAACACTGCACGGAACAATGGCAGCTCACTGCAGAGTGATCAACACTACACGGAACAGTGGCAGCTCACTGCAGAGTGATCAACACTACACGGAACAGTGGCAGCTCACTGCAGAGTGGTCAACACTACACGGAACAGTGGCAGCTCACTGCAGAGTGATCAACACTACACGGAACAGTGGCAGCTCACTGCAGAGTGATCAACACTACACGGAACAGTGGCAGCTCACTGCAGAGTGGTCAACACTACACGGAACAGTGGCAGCTCACTGCAGAGTGATCAACACTACACGGAACAGTGGCAGCTCACTGCAGAGTGGTCAACACTACACGGAACAGTGGCAGCTCACTGCAGAGTGATCAACACTGCACGGAACAATGGCAGCTCACTGCAGAGTGATCAACACTACACGGAACAGTGGCAGCTCACTGCAGAGTGATCAACACTACACGTAACAATGGCAGCTCACTGCAGAGTGATCAACACTACACGGAACAGTGGCAGCTCACTGCAGAGTGATCAACATTACACGGAACAGTGGCAGCTCACTGCAGAGTGATCAACACTACACGGAACAGTGGCAGCTCACTGCAGAGTGATCAACACTACACGGAACAGTGGCAGCTCACTGCAGAGTGATCAACACTACACGGAACAGTGGCAGCTCACTGCAGAGTGATCAACACTACACGGAACAGTGGCAGCTCACTGCAGAGTGGTCAACACTGCACGGAACAGTGGCAGCTCACTGCAGAGTGGTCAACACTGCACGGAACAATGGCAGCTCACTGCAGAGTGATCAACACTACACGGAACAGTGGCAGCTCACTGCAGAGTGATCAACACTACACGTAACAATGGCAGCTCACTGCAGAGTGATCAACACTACACGGAACAGTGGCAGCTCACTGCAGAGTGATCAACATTACACGTAACAATGGCAGCTCACTGCAGAGTGATCAACACTACACGGAACAGTGGCAGCTCACTGCAGAGTGATCAACACTACACGGAACAGTGGCAGCTCACTGCAGAGTGATCAACACTACACGGAACAGTGGCAGCTCACTGCAGAGTGATCAACACTACACGGAACAGTGGCAGCTCACTGCAGAGTGATCAACACTACACGGAACAGTGGCAGCTCACTGCAGAGTGATCAACACTACACGGAACAGTGGCAGCTCACTGCAGAGTGATCAACACTACACGGAACAGTGGCAGCTCACTGCAGAGTGGTTAACACTGCACGGAACAGTGGCAGCTCACTGCAGAGTGATCAACACTACACGGAACAGTGGCAGCTCACTGCAGAGTGATCAACATTACACGTAACAATGGCAGCTCACTGCAGAGTGATCAACATTACACGGAACAGTGGCAGCTCACTGCAGAGTGATCAACACTACACGGAACAGTGGCAGCTCACTGCAGAGTGGTTAACACTGCACGGAACAGTGGCAGCTCACTGCAGAGTGATCAACACTACACGGAACAGTGGCAGCTCACTGCAGAGTGATCAACACTACACGGAACAGTGGCAGCTCACTGCAGAGTGATCAACACTACACGGAACAGTGGCAGCTCACTGCAGAGTGGTCAGAACAAGACGTGGCACATGCCAAACATTTTGCAGTATGGGGTTGGCCCTTACCTGGAAACTGAAGCCGGTGACGCCATTGTCCGTAGCCGTATTGTCAGTGGCCGCTCGTGTCTGTGTAGCGGGGAACCGGCAGCTGGTGCGTTCCACGACATATCTACCAATGCACTTCAACCCATAATTTTTTATTGAGACCAAAATTTGCTCACAGGTAGTCTTTGGCTCTAAATACGGCTGTGCAAATTTCCGCCCGCTTCGGCCAAAGGTTTTTGAGCTATAGCCTCCGGCATTATTTTTAGGTCAAATAACATGGGTTAGTTTGACGATGGACATCTCATCAATAAGAAGAGGAAAGGGTGGCAGAATATATATATATATATATATATATATATATATATATATATATATATATATATATATATATATATATATATATATATATATATATTTCAGACGAAAAAGGATTAACTAAAACATTCCCGAAATAAAATATCAGTATTTCCTACATTTAACCTCGTGACCTCATGATCTCGTAACCTCGTGACCTCCCGAGACCCCTAGCCCATCGAAATTGACAAATTTGACGGCGGAATAAAAGTGGTCATGATTTCGCTGAGCAAGCAAAACTTAAAAATGTGTTCTTCTGATACATATCCGATATAGCCGTCCGGTCTTCATGAATTTTGGTGATTTTGCGTTTTCCGGGTAGGACGGATTTCGTGTCAACTTTCTTTCATTGGAAATCTACATGAGGTAGAACAATGGCATACGGAAATGTGATTTGAAAACGTTTTTCTAAGAGGGAATACTCCTTCCTTTTTAAGGTAGATCTTATAGTTTCCCTTAAAAACCATCACGAATTTCAAGGTCACGAGATACCGATAGGTCACCCATGGGTTTATTTACGCCAAGCGACGCAATTGTACTTCGGAACAACTGATATGTATTGAATAACATTGAAAATGGAAATAACACAACCCGACCCTATTGAATCAGGTTCTATTACCCACATATTGCATCTGGCGCGGTAGGTAGGTACACTCGGTCTGGTTGGGATGTTCCAGGGTACCCCTAAGCATGGGTGGCTCACTAGGAACGTAGGCTGTGACGCTGCACACCAAAAATTACCGGTAGGCTGCGCCGTTTCACAGTTATGCGTTGCGTGACAGTCTGCCAGCTTCGCCACCGGCCAGCGTCCGAGCCATAGGAATTCGCGTTTGTGGTCGTCACGCGACCATTTTCCCTGCAGCCATGCAGTGGTAAACACGGGTCTTCCCTGTTCCGCCTTGCATTCCTCTGTCGGCGAAACAACATTGGCAGTTAAACGAGCAGGTTACTGGACTTCTGTCGATAAGCAACAATTGATAGCTGCGGATTTTTTACTCCAGCAACACAGAATGAGCAGGAAAGGTTGGAAAAAGCTCAGTTGCAAAGATGTAACGAAAGGAGATGGGAGGTTTATGATGTCAATGAAGTATTCTCTGGCCCCAAAATAATAATAAAATGTCCAACATTTATACGGTTTATAAATGTAGTTCTAACTCTTGCTGGGGTGACTTTATGAACCAGGGTGCAATTGCCAAGAAGAGCTGGTTTCGTGAACCCAGTCCATGATTCCATGAATTACAGTTTTACAGCCTAAATTTGGCAAAGCGCTTCAAGTGCCGTCAATACACCGATACGGCGACCCCGGCAGCTCGCTCTCGACCTTATCGTGCCAATTGCCAACTGACCACACCAGCCGGGGACTAAAAGCGAGCACGCGAAGCGACTCGAACCCAGCATTGCAGGACGGCGGAGACGGGTGCACGACAGCGCTCTAGCCAACTAAACTACCGAGGCAGCGAATCACAGGGAGGAACTTGCTTCCTTAATTCAGATTCATTGACAAGTCAATTAGTTACGTGATTAAATTGCATCTGCTTCATTGAGAATCACATGTTTTAGGGCGCAAGGAATGTGTTGCATGATGTCATATTATGTATTGCATATGTTGTGCATTGTACTGCAAGCGACATATTCAGAATCCCGTGGGGATAAAGTATTTCTTCACGCAGACACCATCCAACTATTTTACCATACAAAGATTTTACTTTATATGAAGCAATATTTCTGGGATTCTTCTCGAACTCTTGCTGGGGTGGCTTTATGGACCAGGATCCAATTGCCCAGCAGAGCTTGTTGTGTGAATCCTGACCTCACCACCCGATCCAAGAATTGCAGTTCTACAGTAGAAATTTTGCAAAATGCTTCACGTGCTGGCAATACACCGACACGGTCACCCCGGTAGCCCGTTATCGACCTCATCGTCCCAGTTGACAACTGGCCCTCCCAGCCGGGGGCTAAAAAGCAGCGCGTGAAGCGAATCGGACTTTGTCTTGCCAGGACAGGAGAGACCAGTGCAGGACAGCGTTCTATCGAACTGAGCTATCGGGGCGGAAAACCCCGAGGCGCCACTTGCTTGCTTTATTCAGATTCGTTGACAAATCGATGAATTACTTGTTTAAATTACACCTGTTTCCTTGCTTGTTGAGCGCATGGCATATATCGTATGATATATTTTAATGTATTGCATATATTGTTAGCTGTATTGCAAGCGACATTTTCAGATATCTGTACGGCTACAATATTGCTTCAAGATGATACCATCAAAATATTTAACGAAGTTTTTTTATCAGATATATTCTTCAGCACCAAATGTATTCGGGCCGTCCGTCATTCTTGGTGTGAAACCACCTTTAATTAGTTGGAGACTGAGCAGGATTTAATGTCATAGCTGTATGTTGAGTTCCGCACTGTTATTCTGCATCCTAAAATAGGTCATTGCGCAATTCTATCTTGACAGGTTGAGAAAGGCAATTTTGTGCATTTTAACTGAATTATCCAGCCAATGTATCTGACAGATGATGGTCCTCCCGATGCAGGCTATTTGTTGGCAATGCCGTCTTTGAGTTGGCCGTAATTCTAGGGCCTCGGGCTGACCTGCTGAGTGAAAACATTCAAAGACGCAGAAAATTGGCTTTTCATCCTAATGGTTAGTTCCGGCGTGCGGTAAAACAATCATAACGGCAGCAGTACACATAAATCAGCCAAGCCGTATGTGGTTTGCAGTATATTAAGCCATGCATTATTTAAGTATTACATTTAAACCACTCGCATAATTGTCGTGCTTCACATAAAATGTTCCACTCACGATTGGTTTAACCCGGTTCGTCTAAGGAAGCGGGTTGATATGCGCTCCTTAAGGTTTTCCTCAGACAGTGAAAGAACGGCGCGCGGCAGCGCGGCAAAATTTCCCATACCCTTTCTGTCTACTGTCACTTAAAGCGGAAAAAACGTAAATTTGGTGTGTGCATTTGTACGGTTATAAATAGCACTGAAAACTTTAACACACCAAAGCTACTACGGCAGCCTATGTCGTGCTGAGATCCTTGGTAGATTTTGATCTCAATCGACGATGGATGACATTTAGTACGCTAGAGATATTTTTATCATGCTGATGATCATCACAGGCTATTCATAAACTCACCGACTGTTGTTGATGACTGTTGCACTGTTGATAGCATAAATAAATATCGATTTTTGGTCTGACTGGCGCGATTAGCCTAGTTGACTGGCGCGCTTAGCCTAGTTTTCCTGGAGGAACATGTACTGGGACAATGCAATTCTAACATAAGCTAGAACAATGCAATTTTAACATAAACTATAACAATGCAATGTTAACCAAATGGGTGTTCGAATCAAATCAAATCCAAACCAAATTTGAGTCGCAACGCATCCGAGATAAAAATTATTGTCAGAAGCCCTATTGTTTCTCCAAGCAGATGGGGCAAATACCGAAATCCGTTTCAGCCGATCCACGGCGCGCTTGATGTTCCACCGGGAGCAACCAGCTGATAAACAAGGTACGGCAGTTGATAAATGGGTACGGCAGTTGATAAACGGGGTACGGCAGTTGATAAACGGGGTACGGCAGTTGATAAACGGGGTACGGCAGTTGATAAACGGGGTACGGCAGTTGATAAACGGGGTACGGCAGTTGATAAACGGGGTACGGCAGTTGATAAATGGGGTACGGCAGTTGATAAACGGGGTACGGCAGTTGATAAACGGGGTACGGCAGTTGATAAACGGGGTACGGCAGTTGATAAACGGCGTACGGCAGTTGATAAACGTGGTACGGCAGTTGATAAACGAAAGGTACGGCAGTTCATAAACGGGGTACGGCAGTTCATAAACGGGGTACGGCAGTTGATAAACGGGGTACGGCAGTTGATAAATGGGGTACGTCAGTTGATAAACTGGGTACGGCAGTTGATAAACGAGGTACGGCGGTTGATTAACGGGGTACGGCAGTTGATAAACGGGGTACGGCGGTTGATAAACTGGGTACGGCAGTTGATAAACGGGGTGCGGCAGTTGATAAATGGGGTACGGCAGCTGATAAACGGGGTACGGCAGTTGCTTTCAGACGTCAGTGAGCTTTTTTCAACGGCAGGTGCAAACTATAACACTGTCCGCAGCTGACTGGAGCTACTGTTGTAGTTTGGAGACACCTACCACCTCACAGTGTCAGTTGTCTCGCCGCACATACGGTGGCACCTACCACCTCACAGTGTCAGTTGTCTCGCCGCACATATGGTGGCACCTACCACCTCACAGTGTCAGTTGTCTCGCCGCACATATGGTGACACCTACCACCTCACAGTGTCAGTTGTCTCGCCGCACATACGGTGACACCTACCACGGCACATTATCAGTTGTCTCGCCGCACATACGGTGGCACCTACCTGCTTACATTGTCAATTGTCTCGCCGCACATATGGTGACACCTACCACCTCACAGTATCAGTTGTCTCGCCGCACATATGGTGACACCTACCACCTCACAGTGTCAGTTGTCTCGCCGCACATATGGTGGCACCTACCACCTCACAGTGTCAGTTGTCTCGCCGCACATACGGTGGCACCTACCACGGCACATTATCAGTTGTCTCGCCGCACATACGGTGACACCTACCTGCTTACAGTGTCAGTTGTCTCGCCGCACATATGGTGACACCTACCACGGCACATTATCAGTTGTCTCGCCGCGCATATGGTGACACCTACCACCTCACAGTATCAGTTGTCTCGCCGCATATATGGTGACACCTACCACCTCACAGTGTCAGTTGTCTCGCCGCACATATGGTGACACCTACCACCTCACAGTGTCAGTTGTCTCGCCGCACATATGGTGGCACCTACCACCTCACAGTGTCAGTTGTCTCGCCGCACATACGGTGGCACCTACCACCTCACAGTGTCAGTTGTCTCGCCGCGCATATGGTGGCACCTACCACCTCACAGTGTCAGTTGTCTCGCCGCAAATATGGTGGCACTTACCACCTCACATTATCAGTTGTCTCGCTGCACATATGGTGACACCTACCACCTCACAGTGTTAGTTGTCTCGCCGCACATATGGTGACACCTACCACGGCACATTATCAGTTGTCTCGCCGCGCATATGGTGGCACCTACCACCTCACAGTGTCAGTTGTCTCGCCGCACATATGGTGGCACCTACCACCACTGGCGGATCCAGGGAGGGGCCATTCCGGCCATGCCCCCCCGATGCGCTTAAAAGGGGGGCATAGTGTCTTTGGCCTCCCCCGAAACCAACAGAGAAGTCAACTAACTTAAAATGCAGCATCCTTTGCCGAGGGTAAAAAGTCAAAGTCAAAGTCAAAGTCATTTATTAAGGCACTGCCACATTGTGGAACTTACGAAATACCTAGTCAATTGATCACATTCCTGCCATCACGTTAGATAAAATTGTAAAAGATAAAGGATAAAATCACATTACAATTTACGGACGGTGCAGCTTCGTATAAATACCGGCTAGAAATTCATTCAGTTGCTCATGACATCCAATACAGACAAGCATTGCGACTCTGGTATGGTTCTTCACGCAGGTCACCTAGCTACCTAGTTGTATGGTTGTGGCTGATAGCACGCACGAAGGTAGCACGGCTAATTGTGTCGCGTGCTTGACCGGGAAGCGCATTCCACTGGAGAGTGGAGCGGTAGGAGAAGCCCCGCTGGTGGCTGCTAACCTACATCGTTGCAGGTGAAGTGCCCCAGCATCGGTAGCACGAGTGCTTCTCTCCGACACAGCCGAGCGTTCAACAAACATTTCCCTGATGGCAGATGGGCAGTTCGCGCCGTGTATGGCTTTGTGTGCGTTGCACAGGTCACGGTGTCGCACCATCTCCTCAATCCTATCCCAGCCCAACTCGCGCAGAGAGGACGAGAGGAAAAAATAGCATCTGGATGAAAGAATCTCCAATTTTAAAGGATTTTTTTAAATAAAAAAGTTGGGAAGCCAGTATGGTAGCATAGTAGATTCTGACACACATCGAGAAGGCTTGCATGCTGCTCAAGTTCTGCTTACAGCAATATTTGACAAAATCGGATCCGCCAGTGTGTACACGTGCACGAACGTTGACGTGTACAAGACGTTGAACGTGAACGTGAACGTTTTTGTAAACAAGAACAAAATCCGGTAACATAGAAACGGTGAAGGTAGGCTGGGGCCCCTACACAAGAAATTATGTTGTCAATTATTATTTTATTTTTATTTTTATTATTATTGTTTTTAAATGGGCCCCTTTGCCAAATAGTGGTCGAAATCCGGTGCTTTTAACCAAAAATAGTGGGAGAATGGGAACCCTCCAAACCCGTTCGATCCCTCCCCTGATGCAATTCCTAGGTACGCCGCTGGGGGAGGGGGGGAGGGGCTGACGCCGAAAACCAAAAGTTGCCCCCCCCCAAACCTACCACGGCACAGTATCAGTTGCTCGCCGCGCATATGGTGACACCTACCACCTCACGGTATCAGTTGTTTCGCCGCACATATGGTGACACCTACCACCTCACAGTGTCAGTTGTCTCACCGCGCATATGGTGACACCTATCACCTCACAGTGTCAGTTGTCTCGCCGCACATATGGTGGCACCTACCACCTCACAGTGTCAGTTGTCTCGCCGCACATACGGTGCCACCTATCACGGCACAGTGTCAGTTGTCTCGCCGCACATATGGTGGCACCTACCACCTCACAGTGTCAGTTGTCTCGCCGCACATATGGTGGCACCTACCACCTCACAGTGTCAGTTGTCTCGCCGCACATATGGTGGCACCTACCACCTCACAGTGTCAGTTGTCTCGCCGCACATACGGTGCCACCTACCACGGCACAGTGTCAGTTGTCTCGCCGCACATATGGTGACACCTACCAACTCGCAGTGTCAGTTGTCTCGCCGCACATATGGTGGCACCTACCACGGTACATTATCAGTTGTCTCGCCGCACATATGGTGGCACCTACCACGGCACAGTGTCAGTTGTCTCGCCGCACATATGGTGGCACCTACCACCTCACAGTGTCAGTTGTCTCGCCGCACATATGGTGGCACCTACCACCTCACAGTGTCAGTTGTCTCGCCGCACATATGGTGGCACCTACCACGGCACAGTGTCAGTTGTCTCGCCGCACATACGGTGCCACCTACCACGGCCCAGTGTCAGTTGTCTCGCCGCACATATGGTGACACCTACCAACTCGCAGTGTCAGTTGTCTCGCCGCACATATGGTGGCACCTACCACCTCACAGTGTCAGTTGTCTCGCCGCACATACGGTGCCACCTACCACGGCACAGTGTCAGTTGTCTCGCCGCACATATGGTGGCACCTACCACCTCACAGTGTCAGTTGTCTCGCCGCACATATGGTGGCACCTACCACCTCACAGTGTCAGTTGTCTCGCCGCACATATGGTGGCACCTACCACCTCACAGTGTCAGTTGTCTCGCCGCACATATGGTGGCACCTACCACGGTACATTATCAGTTGTCTCGCCGCAAATGTGGTGGCACCTACTACGGTACATTATCAGTTGTCTCGCCGCACATATGGTGGCACCTACCACCTCACAGTATCAGTTGTCTCGCCGCACATGTGAACACATTGAGTGGTTTCTTACACCCAGCCCACCTACAAGCGATGCCCAGTCGGCAAACATCGCCGCTCGGTGACTACATCGATCGGTATGTCATGAATATGGATACCGTGTGTTGCACCAGGCTCGTACTTCATGTGACGCGCTGTACGCCGTCACACCTGCTGAGGGCAGTCGCTGTACAGTGTGCGGTCGCGAGGAGCATACTGAGACCACACCTGTCGCCGCGGTGAACAAGATGGCGGCGTGGTGTTAACGCAGTGGCGCTCACACGAGGCGAACTGATCGCCCGACATAATTCCAACCAACTCACTTGCAGCAACACCTGGTAATTATGTGTGTGCATAGCTGGGCGATACATACTGTTGATTAACTTGCAGTTATGTTTATTGCGTGCACATATACACATTCCGTGCTGTTTTTGTGGTCGTGAGAATGAATGATATGCAAGAGTAGGATCTGTTAAATGATGTAATATCAGGCTGAATGTCAAACTAGGAGCTGAAGCATGAATATGATAATTATATAACAGTTCGAACATGAAAGGCAGTATAAGTATGCATCTCGATTAAAAAGAAACGGGAATGCATACACACAAATCAATGCAAGGGATGAATAAAGCTACAAATACTTAAGGAACATAGATGTCCTGTGTGGTAGGTACATGGTAGCTACAACAAACCACTAGTATGATTCATTTCGCTTCATTTCTGTTCAGTTATTTCTCATCATCACTCAATGCTGGATTTAGGGGGATGAGATGGGAAAAGGACAACTATTCGCGATAAATATTTGTGGAAAGATCAATAATTATCTTTGTTAACTCGGGGGAGTCTTTTACTCCCCCTTAGGTTTTTTCCGCGACTGAAAAAAATGACGGAGAGAGAGAGACGAGAGAGAGAGAGAGAGAGAGAGAGAGAGAGAGAGAGAGAGAGAGAGAGAGAGAGAGAGAGAGAGAGAGAGAGAGAGAGAGAGAGAGAGAGAGAGAGAGAGAGAGAGAGAGAGAGAGAGAGAGAGAGAGAGAGAGAGAGAGAGAGAGAGAGAGAGAGAGAGAGAGAGAGAGAGAGAGAGAGAGAGAGAGAGAGAGAGAGAGAGAGAGAGAGAGAGAGAGAGAGAGAGAGAGAGAGAGAGAGAGAGATAGAGGTAGAGATAGAGAAGAGATAGAGTAGAGATAGATATAGCGATAGCGATAGGGATAGCGATAGCGATAGGGATAGCGATAGCGATAGCGATAGCGATAGAGATAGAGATAGAGATAGAGATAGACATAGAAGGAGAGGGAGAGGGAGAGGGAGAGAGAGAGAGAGAGAGAGAGAGAGAGAGAGAGAGAGAGAGAGAGAGAGAGGGAGAGAGAGGGAGAGAGAAAGAGAGGGAGAGAGAGAGGTAGAAGAAGAGGGATAGAGAAGGAGAGAGAGCTTTCGTCCGGAACCAGTCCGCCTCCAATTTTGATAATGTTGCGGAGAGCTGTGTTGAGCATTGTCGAATTGAAGATGATTATAAAAAGTGACCAAATGCTCATATTAAGTAAAATAGGATAAAAATCGGTCCAATATAATTAGGGCGTGACCTTCTTCGGAGACAGAATAAACATAGAGAAACATTTTACGCACAGGATTTTACGCACATGCTGTATATATTAAGCCGTCTACCAATATTGACGAAATCATCATCTGAGTCCAAGTATTTAAATTCCAACAGAACAAAGGGCATTGTAACAAGCGTGAACGATAAGCGTGGTCAACAACAGCACTCAACCAAGAAGGACCGATACATCCGCCACACAGAGCATCCACCACCAACAGTCCAACACTGACACTACACAGACAGCCCACCACAACGTACCACATTTAGCGCCCAGATTCAGTGATACCACTACAAGGATGGCGCCACAAGCTAGCATTGCTGTTGATTCCATTCAGCATTCCACCTACCCTGCAAGCACTAGAGCGTGCCAATGCTGTCTGGCCGGTCTTATAGATAGATGTCACATCAAAAATGCGGTATACAAAATTACGTGCGAGCTTCGCACCTTATGGACAGCACCCATAACCTATATTGTGGAAACCACACGGATGGTTAGGGACATATACATGGAACACATGAGAGACGCAAAGAACAAAACGAAAAACACCCCTTTTGGAGATCGTTTCGTCACAAATCACCCAGAAAGCAACATCACTCCAACACCGCTCAGCATCACAATCTTGCGGAATTGTAAAGACATGGCAGAAATCAAAATTGCTGAATCCATTGAAATCGGGAACCAACATTATCCCCTAAACACAATGGTAGCATCATGGACCCTTATATAACCAGTTTCCTATACAGTATGACACTGTACAGACATCACCTGCACTCGCCGACTTATTCTCTCCGTCGTCACCCACCGGCACAATCACTCACCCCATCATTCACCCAGGAATTCACTCACCATGTACGCACTCATGTGTTCACTCACTCACTTACACACTCGTTTATGCACACACGCGAACACTTCAAGAGCATTGACGTATCACGGATATATGCGTATATAGAGATGCATGGGGTAGGTGCATACAGAGGGTGTCTAGGGAAGCGACGAACATTTTGGCTCTGTTAGTGTCGCATCACATGTAATTTTTGCAATGCCCTTTGTTATGTTGGAGTTTAAATACTTGGAATCAGATGATGATTTCGTCAATATTGGTAGACGGCTTAATATATGTAGCATATGCGTAAAATCCTGTGCGTAAAATGTCTGTATGCATATTCTGTCTCAGAAGAAGGTCACGCCCTAAATATATTAGACCTATTTTTATCCTATTTTACTTATGAGCATTTGGTCACTTTTTATAATCATCGCCTTCAATTTTACCAACCTGAAGGCGCGTCTGCCGCCAGTTTATACTCGGTGGGGACCCCTCAACACCTGTCGATGTCAATGAAACTGCAACAGCGGACAAGCCCGCCAGTAGACGTGCCAGACTCAACTAAGCGCTACACCTCGGCCTGACGCCACTGCGAGGTTACTCTACATAACGTGGTCCGTACGACACCAGCCAGATCAGCTTGGTGCCGGCGCCGACGCCTTTTGACAGTGATCTTGTCTGATTCGCAAGTATACAAAGAGAAGAAGAGAGAGAGAGAGAGAGAGAGAGAGAGAGAGAGAGAGAGAGAGAGAGAGAGAGAGAGAGAGAGAGAGAGAGAGAGAGAGAGAGAGAGAGAGAGAGAGAGAGAGAGAGATAGAGAGAGAGAAAGAGACAGAGAATATATATATATTATATATATATATATATAATATATATATAATAATAATAATATATATATATATATATAATATATAATATATATATAGAAAATAATAGATATAGAGAGAGAGAGAGAGAGAGAGAGAGAGAGAGAGAGAGAGAGAGAGAGAGAGAGAGAGAGAGAGAGAGAGAGAGAGAGAGGGAGAGACAGAGAGAGAGAGGGAGAGAGAAGGGAGAGAAAGAGAGAGAGAGAGAGGGAGAGAGAGAGAGAGAGAGAGAGAGAGAGAGACGACGACGGCGACAATACGTCCACCAGACATCCTCCCAGCTATACAAGCCAGACGGTTTGGATTACGATTCACCGTGTTTCAGTTCGGGTGCGTCTGAGTTAAAGGTCAAAGTCGTCACGAGACAAGTGCCAAGTCACCAAACAAGTAGTAAAATAGCAGACAAGAGCTACCAGCCAACTAGCCAAGTCATAAGACAAGTAGTAAAGTAGCAGACAAGAGCTACCAGACAAGTAGCCAAGTCACCAGATAAGTAGTGAAGTAGCAGACAAGAGCTACCAGACAAGTAGCCAAGTCACCAGATAAGTAGTGAAGTAGCGGAAAGAATTGGCTCAGAGGCCGCCAGATTCACAAACACAAGCGCCAGTCTGCCGTCATCGGCAATTGTCCATCTCCATAAGTCAAATTGGTTGGTTGTAGTTCCACTAACCTCAGCCGCCACCATCACCACTAGCAGACCGCGGTCACCGTCTAGTTCTGCCCGTCAACTATATACATCGTTTTCATTTTCATCGCATATATTCCCCCGCTCCCAGTTCGCGCCATTCACAGCCCAGCCAACCGAAGCTCGAACCGAAGGCCTCGACATGCTGACTATCCTGCTGCTGGTCACGGTGACAGTGGCAGTGGTAGGACTGCTCTTGTGGCCGCGCCGACCGCCGGGCGGCCCTCCAGGACCCGCGCCCTGGCCCATCATCGGCACCGGCGCTCTGGTCGGGGTGCGCAACCGCGACGACCTGTTCGCGCTGCTTCAGACCCTGCCGGCAACATACGGCAGCGTGGTCGGCTTCTACGCCGGCAGTCTCTACACTGTCCTCATGGATGGACTGGCACTGGCTGTGGCCGTCCTGGCGCGCGAGGAGACGAACGGGCGGCAGGCCGGCTCGGCACAGCTGGAGCTGTCGTTCGGAGCACGACGCGGACTGATCGTGGCCGAGGGCGACAGCTGGAGCAGAAGCTCGCGCTTCGTCAAGTCGACTCTGCGACGCATGCTCCAGTCGGGAGAGATTGAAGCGATGGTGCGGACGGAGGTGAGCGAACTCGTCGCGGCTCTGCGCGCTACGGCCGAGCCGGTATCCGTGAAGAAGCTGTTCCGAGAGCGCTACGTCAGCCTATGCTGGAACATCATCACGGGGAAGCGGTTGGCGAGCGACGAGGCTCGGAACCTCACCGATCTCTTCCGTGCCGAGATGTCCGCCTTGCAGAACGCGTGGGTCAACAACCGCCTGCTGCGCACCGTCTTCTCAGAGCGAAGCGGCTTCGCGGCCGTGCTTCGCTTCCGTGACACAGTGCGCGTGATGTTCGCGGCGGCGGTGCGCCGCGAGCCGGACCGGCCGGAGCGCACGTTCGTGGCGCAGATGCGAGCCACCAAGACCGACCCGCTGTGGCGGGCCGACACCGACCCGGACCTCGTCATGTACTTCTGCGACTTCGTCAACGCCGGCTGCGAGACCACCAGCTCGTTCTGTGAGTGGGCCATCGTCTACCTGCTGCGACACCCGGCCATCCAGCAGCGACTCAGAGAGGAGATCAGCGCCGCTGGCGACAGCGCAGCACAACTGTCACTCGCTCACCGCGACAGAATGTCGTTCACGCGCGCATTTGAGGCCGAAGTGATGCGCCTCAGCTCGTTTACCCCCTCCATCGTGCCGCATCGTGCCCTCGAGGATGCCGACATCGGCGGCTTCCGCATCCCGCGCCACTCCGTCGTGCTCTGCAACATCATCACCACCCACTGGAGCGAGGCGCTGTGGCAGGAGCCGCGCCAGTTCCGGCCGGAGAGGTTCCTCACCGACGGCCGGTTCGTGCCCAGCGACAACCTGGTGCCGTACGGCATCGGGCTGCGCAGGTGCGCCGGCGAGGCGCTGGCCGAGGCGTACGACTTCCTGATGCTGACGAGTTTGGTGGGCGAGTTTGAGGTGACGTCGCCGCCCGGCCAGCAGCCGCCCACGGAGGAGGTGACCATGGGGCTGACGCGCAGCTGCCTGCCGTTCCAGGCGTGCTTCAGGCCGGTCGGCAGTCCGCCGGACGATCCGGTTAGCTCGCCGGAGATGGCACCGCCGCGTTAGCCGGTGCTGGCTAGCCGCTCGTCCCACGGTTGCTTCTAAGTGTGGGGACGGGTTTAGCGTATTTGTGGACATTCTCAGCATGTACTTTTGCTGGGGTGGCTTCGACAGCTATCGCCACCGAGACCGCACATGCCACGTATCATTGGTGTCCTAAAATTACGATGTTGGAACTAATGAACCGATCCCAATAATGTTGAATAAATGATGAATAAATGGAATATTTCCTGATATAATCAGTGAAATAGACGTCATTTCTAAGAATCGCTACACCGGCTAATATTCTAGAATGCATTCCAACCAGGCCACCACGGCTATACCTGCCTAGCTATAACTGGTCTCTAGCAGCCAATTGCTAGCAAGCGTTGCGAACGGTATTGGTCGCAACTTAGTTAGTTAGTTGGTCGCAACCTAACTAAGTGCCTAACTGTCTGTGCCTTAGACACAGACTAGCGGTTCGGCGTGCCCGGCTGTCTTGCGGCACTCGGCTGCCACTCCGCCATCTAGCGAGGACGGGAGGAACCGCAACCTCACATCTGTCCGTTCGAGGGCCTGAAGCTCAGCCAGTGCTCGGCCGAGTTCCCCTCCAACAGAGCAAAAACAATTGCAACATGGGACCAGACGAACAAGCCCATCCAACGCCTTTTTTGCTCAACATATTCATAATTTCTGGGTCGTCACAATAGTGTAATTACAATAATAATCTCCATCAGCGTCTAGCACGGCGCCCGTAACTTATCATGGCCAGAGTGCATTCTTGTGCACTGAACAGAACCGAGAACATAATTGCGGTAGATGATACATAGCTAGAACTTTGCCACCTTGCAAACGAAGCTACAGTCGTAAGTGAGACGAAAACCTATAATTATGCAATAACTTTATTAACTGCGTGCAAGTTTTGGTGAAACATATCGACACCCACGATCGCCATGAGGGTGAAAGAGGCTCCATCCGAAACAAGTCGCCACGGCAATGGACATGATCGAATACAATGAACTGGAACAGGCGCTATACAAGGCAACACGGAACTCGCTTCCGGATTCATCCAGCAGCGCCATTCGTGATCAGTCGGCACCTGGCACTGGCCGCTGACGTTCCATTCGCACCGGGCCATGCACACACGCAGTGTACACACTATGGATCCGCGTAGACGGCGGGCAGCATGGGCCCGGGTGCGACACGGGTGCAGAAAGGACCTGGATGGACACGGGCTAGGGTGGACTCGGGGGGTGGGGGCACGGGTACAGCTTGTCCAACGTGACACTCGCATCAGCTGGGCACTATTGGCCGCGAGTCGGTCCGCTGGTGGTGTGATCTGAAGTGGGCCGGCTCACACCACGACGGCCTCCACACGGGCTGTCCTACCACCCACCACTGGCCGCGAGTCGGTCCGCTGGTGGTGTGATCTGAAGTGGGCCGGCTCACACCACGACGGCCTCCACACGGGCTGTCCTACCACCCACCACTGGTCGCGAGTCGGTCCAGTAGTCCAGAGTCCAGAGCAGACAGCAGTGACGGTCGTCCAGTGCCACCGGCCAGTCCAGAGCAGACAGCAGTGACGGTCATCCAGTGCCACCGCCCAGTCCAGAGCAGACAGCAGTGACGGTCGTCCAGTCCAGAGCAGACAGCAGTGACGGTCGTCCAGTGCCACCGGCCAGTCCAGAGCAGACAGCAGTGATGGTCGTCCAGTCTCGACAGCTAGCTCTACGACACCTTGACTTTGACCTTCTTGGCCATCTTTTTCTGCTGGCTCTGCACCTTCTCCATAACGTCGTGATCGTACGTGGAGTGCAGCATCAGTGCCAGCACACCGGCCCGGTTCGCCATGCTCTGCCGACACTGGCGCTCCTGTTCCAGCAGCTCGTCCATCTTCATCGCCCACCGCACCTGTCGGGAGCACCACCACCATGCCACCTGTCAGGAGCACCACCACCATCAACATCGCCACCACAGGAGCACAGACCATTCCACCTGTCAGAGCACCACCACTATCAACATCGCCATCACCATGTCACATGTCAAGATCACCACCACTATCAACATCGCCATCACCATGTCACCTGTCAGGAGCACCATCACCATCAACATCGCCATCACAGGAGCACAGACCATTCCACCTGTCAGGAGCACCACCACTATCAACATCGCCATCACAGGAGGCACAGACCATCACCATGCCACCTGTCAGGAGCACCACCACTATCAACATCGCCATCACAGGAGGCACAAACCAACACCATTCCACCTGTCAGGAGCACCACCACTATCAACATCGCCATCACAGGAGGCACAGACCAACACCATGCCACCTGTCAGGAGCACCACCACCATCAACATCGCCATCACAGGAGCACAGACCATTCCACCTGTCAGGAGCACCACCACTATCAACATCGCCATCACAGGAGGCACAGACCATCACCATGTCACCTGTCAGGAGCACCACCACTAGCAGCGTTCCTACCACACAGTCACATCGGCGAATGTTCAGGATGTCCTGACTTATATATCCAGCCATGGCAAATCGTGGTGGCGGCCAGGAAGTTCAAACAGCAGGACTGAGGAGCATACAGCAACTAGCCAATAGCCAGTCTGGACAAAGCACTGGTCACAAACCAGTGTGCAGTGTCAAACCAGTCTGGTCACAAACCAGTGAAACAGTCTGGACACTGGCACAAACCAGTGTGCAGTGTCAAACCAGTCTGGTCACAAACCAGTGAAACAGTCTGGACACTGGCACAAACCAGTGTGCAGTGTCAAACCAGTCTGGTCACAAACCAGTGGAACAGTCTGGACACTGGCACAAACCAGTGTGCAGTGTCAAACCAGTCTGGTCACAAACCAGTGGAACAGTCTGGACACTGGCACAAACCAGTGTGCAGTGTCAAACCAGTCTGGTCACAAACCAGTGGAACAGTCTGGACACTGGCACAAACCAGTGTGCCGGGCTCACACAGACTGCAGATCAAACTCGTTTGCAGGACTTCCGCAATGCGGCGAAGGCACTAGTATTGTGGCGAAGGCACTAGTATTGCACCACACCAATCAAATGCCTGGATAATTACAGCGCCAAGTGGACATTCCAGGATAATTATCAAGACCAACAAGCAAAACACGTGGCTGGGGTGGTGTCAACAGGTCCTAAACGCCAAGTGGACATTCCACGACAATCAACAAGATCAACAAACAAAGCACGTGGCTGGGGTGGTGTCAACAGGTCCTAAACGCCAAGCGGACATTCCACGACAATCAACAGGATCAACAAGCAAAACACGTGGCTGGGGTGGTGTCAACAGGTCCTAAACGCCAAGTGGACATTCCACGACAATCAACAAGATCAACAAACAAAGCACGCGGTTGAGGTCGTGCCAACAGGTCTTACCCGCTCCATGTCCAGCTCGGCTCGGCGCAGCTTGCCCCAAGCGAAGTGCTTCAGACACCTCTTCTTCGACGCGCGGCAGAACTTGCCCGTCTCGGAGAACACGTCAGACACAAGAGGGTAGCCACACACCTCGTCTTCCGCCACCTGGCGGCCGCCGTACGTCAGGTGTGCGTCAGTCACAGTACAGACAACATACGTCGTCGGGTACAGATAAGACTTCTAATACATACAATTATTACAACAGTGCAACAGGTGTATCCACATACAATAGGGCAAGCAGTGCAACCAGTGCAAACATACAACAGTGCAACGAGTGCAAACATCCAAGAGGAATATTAACACCGATGTATGGGCCTCGAACGAAACCGGTTTGTTCCTCATTTATAATTATGCTTATAACTTTGGAAATACGCCCGGTTATAGTCTTCGTCAAAATCTTAACAGCTATATTCAATAAACTTTTGGAGCGCAGGTTTTCAACCCCTGATGTGTCTTCCCCATATTTAGTAGAAGGGCGGTAACGCTTTTTTTTACAATTTGTCGGGGGTGGACATGTTTGCACTGCACTCTAGCAGGGCGGACAATAGCAACGGTACGATATCCTCCCAAAAGGATTTATAAAAGGGGACTGTGAAACCATGCGGTCCATGGACGCTTGATTCTTTCATGGCGAACAAGACTAACCCTAATTCCTCGACCGTTAATGGCTGTCGATCTCAGGTGCATTTTTCTGCGGATAAGCGGAACAGACAGATTGCAGAAAAGCGTGTTTGCGCTATGCGTGGCCTCACCATTGCCGTTATACAGTGTTCCAGAGGACGATCAGCATTCCTCAAGCATTTATTCCGAGTCAAAGGAGCGGACCCCCCCCCTCGTCGATACGAGCGTTTTAACATGGATCTAAAATGTGTAGGATGATAATGCCGTGCTTTCATCCTGGGGGACGAGTGGTCTAGGGGTAAGATTCTCGCCTCACAATCGAAAGATTGTGGGTTCGAGTCTCACCTGTCGCTATTCTTCGCCCGCGACCAATCGGCGTGAGAGATTGGCGACGCTACATGACTCAACGGTCGACGTGTCGTAAAACCAATAACCAACCAACCGTGCTTTCATCCTGCGACAATTGGCTGTAGCTCTCTCGCCAAAGTGTCTCACCTCGTGCGACATTGCATCGTATTGAACATGGCTCAGCTATCTCTGTCTTGCCTAAGGGAAGCTAGGCGACTCTGACGTGTATCCTATTGCTCAACAGCCCGTTCTAACTCCAGGATATAAATGGATGTTTCCAGTTATAGTAGTTTTGCATTGGCTTCTTTCTTTCTCTGGGTCGAATGCTGAATGACCCACCCTCACAGGACGCAAAGGACCATTTGAAACAGTAGGATCACAGAGGGTCCTGGTGAATTATCGGCAATTATTTCAACAAGCTTAGTTTTCTTTTCTTGCAAATATTGGTTGTTTAGTAAGAAAGCATTGTCAAGTATCCAAAACGATTTTCCACGCCGAGGAGCCCCTTCATGACCCGTCTATCATGACCATGCGGTCGTACGTGAGGCAACCGCCAATTATATCCGCTCTTGGCTGAAGACAATGATATGCAAGCGATTCACTTACAAGCAGGTAGTCTATTCCCGACGAGCTCTGTGGATTTGTGCGACAGCAAGCAAATTGTTTCTTTTTGGGTTCAGTACCCTCCATAGGTCAACGAAGTCAAACGCAGACATATACTCCTCCATGATAGCTTTACTCCTAGCAATATTTTGTGGTCGCCGCGCTCGACTAGTTCTTTCTTAGCTCGGGTTGAGACGCAGGTTCAGATCACCCCGTATATGACACGCCCCTCCCCAATGTACTCATAAGCCTCAAACGCGGAGTAGAAAATCAGAGGGTTATTGTTGTCGGGCCGGCGGATATTAACCAGCTTCACTAAACGCCTAATATAAAATTAGAGGGTTATCGTTGTCGGGCCGGCGGATATTAACCAGCTTCACTGCGACGCCGCCACCTCCACCAACGCAGCTAGCCATGAAACGTCCTGAAGGACATTTTCCAACCAACACAACCTCGGTCTGGAATATGGGATTAAACAGTATTGCTGCGCCTCGACTACAAGTGTCCCTCCCCATTCGCGCATCCAATATTTTTGTTCAGACTTATCATCGCATTGCATCTCCTGCACGAATGCAACATCGAATTCCAGTGTTTTGAGCCAGCAAAAAGTTTTCTTCGTTTCGATTCTGGGCCACCGGCTCTTGGTCTGTTGATGTTGATGGAGTCTATTTCAATTTTATTCTGCATCTAAATTACCGGACACACCTGAGTAGCGTGTGCTGGGAGCCAGTGGGAGGGGGAGGGGCGGGGGGGGCGACACATGCTGGTACTGATCGCGCAAGGAAAAACGCTCGAATGTAGGACAACGTTATCAACCTCCTCCAGTTAGTTATTAGGGCTTTAGGGCACATCGACTACATCGTTAGTTATTAGGGCTTTAGGGCGCATCGACTACATCGGTCATGTAGCGTCCAATCAACCTCCTCCAAAAACAAGCTGAAAATCATAGAAACGAACACGAAACACCCACCCAGTCTCCTCCACCCCCTCCCCGCACCATCACTGCCATCTGCGCACATCCGAGACCCTGACGGGACAGGGCGGCGGCCTGACGGGCGGGCGGAACAGGGCGGAACATATCGCACATGGCACATGACACAGACACATGACACAGACAAGACTAGTGTCAAATGCAGGCCGGATCTGACCGGCCTCTGATCCTTCGATCTGATCTGATTTTATCTGATCCTTGGATCGCGTCTCTGACCAACGTCAGAGACGGGATCGAAATCCAATACAGGACACAAGTCAGATACAGGACAAACGTCAAAAGCAGTACTCAAGTCAGATACAGGACCCAAGTCAGATACAGGACCAAAGTCAGATGCGTAACACATGTCACATACAGGGCCCAAGTCAGATATAGGACCTACGTCAGAGACAGTACCCAAGTCAGATTAGGACAAGACACAAATCAGATACAGGACCCACAGCAGATACCACGTCAGGCCCACGTCAGGCACAGAACAAGCCAAGTCAGACCGTTGACTAGCGTCGCGCCAGACATCAGCAAAGGGCCAGACATGGGTTTCATGTGCAGGTCACGTGTTATGCACAAATATAAAATCGAAAGTAGCACTCTGCTCGGCCCATGTTTACCACACCTACGATACTGTCGGAAGTAGATGAGCTTCATCACTACACACAATCAACTGAACGATCTGGTCGAGTCAAGAATGCATGCTCGTGTGGGTCCCATCAAAATGCAACAGACACCCGAGGGAGCGCTTCGGCGCAAGCTTAATCGACGCTGACTGGCGATAACACACCTTGGGATTTTTGCAGTGTTCCGGGCATAGGACACGCAGTCGTTTGCAGTAGGTGCGCTGCGCCGGGTTGAAGAAGTCGCAGAACATGTTGAAGCCCTCCACGCGGGTCTGGTAGAGAGAGCCGAACGACGTCTGACTCTCGTACTTGCCGAAACACTTCTCCATGTGGCGGACGGCAATGCGCGTCGATACCTGGCCGTGACCCTCAGATGGTTAGTCAGGCCGAAGCTAAGGGTGGAGCCTGGTCGTGACCATCAGATGGTTAGTCAGGCCAAAGGAAAGGGTGGAGCCTGGTCGTGAACATTCAGGCCGAAGGGCGCAGGGCGAAGCCGAAGGGCGTCATAACTTTAACCAGGCTAAATGCCAGACAAGAGAAAACTAAGGGGATTCTAGTTTGTAGCTCACACTCAGGTGCTCAGACGTAAGAGGCGTCATTATGCTATATGTTAGAACACAATACCACAGCATGTCAAAATCGTAGTAGGTTATCGAGATCAGGATCGAGGCGTCATTACGTTAGAAAACACCACATGTCGACATTATAGTAGGTCATCAAGACAAGGAGGAGCAATGTTACCACCTATAAGAATAACGACCTGGTGATTAGACCAATAGTTTTCAAACGGAGAGTAGGGTCTTTGGAACCTAACGAGAGACGAGAACATAGGAAGGTGACGGCACACGACTGGGGCATCGTGTGCTGCATGTCATACTTAGTGGAAGATTAGCAAGACATGATGTGCTTCGCGAGCGAACGAGCGAGATAGAGATAGAGATAGAGATAGAGATGGAGATAGAGATAGAGATAGAGATAGAGATAGAGAGGAGATGGAGATGGAGAGAGATGGAGATGGAGATGGAGATGGAGATGGAGATGGAGATATAGAGATGGAGATGGAGATGGAGATGGAGATGGAGATGGAGATGGAGATGGAGATGGAGATGGAGATGGAGATGGAGATGGAGATGGAGATGGAGATGGAGATGGAGATGGAGATGGAGATGGAGATGGAGATGGAGATGGAGATGGAGATGGAGATGGAGATGGAGATGGAGATGGAGATGGAGATGGAGAGGGAGATGGAGATGGAGAGGGAGAGGGAGAGGGAGAGGGAGATGGAGAGGGAGAGGGAGAGGGAGAGAGAGAGAGAGAGGAGAGGGAGAGAGAGAGAGAGAGAGAGAGAGAGAGAGAGAGAGAGAGAGAGAGAGAGAGAGAGAGAGAGAGAGAGAGCAATAACCTAAGAAGGTTCACAAGCGGCGGTTAGACTATGAACCCCATAAAAGCAGCTCTCCAGATGCATTGACCGGCGCCAGCCTCCTATTTACAATCGGTGCGTGGCCAAGTTCTGACCAATCAGTGCACTGCAGTCACGTGATCGCGCCACTCGGCAATGCAACTTCGTGCTGGATCATATTGCCATATTATTAGGACACACGCAGGGGTGCACCGTCCGAGCAGTCACCGATCTCAAGCCCGGTCTGTCAGCTGCATCCCAGCCCGACCTGGCGGCCACAGGCAATCCCGGGTCACGTGAACACACTCGCACACGTGGCCAGGCATTACCATAGTCGGTCGGATCCACGGCCCACCTCGTGGCCAGGGCTCACCATCGTCAGTCGGACCCACAGCCCACCTCGTGGCCAGGGCTCACCATCGTCGGTCGGACCCATAGCCCACCTCGTGGCCAGGCCTCACCATCGTCGGTCGGACCCACAACCCACCTCGTGGTCAGGGCTCACCATCGTCGGTCGGATCCACAGTCCACCTCGTGGCCAGGGCTCACCATCGTCGGTCGGAACCACGGCCCACCTCGTGGCCAGGGCTCACCATCGTCGGTCGGACCGACAGCTCACCTCGTGTCCGCAGGTGACGCAGTGTACGCTGTGCTGTTCTTCCTCGGAGTCGTCCTCTAGCGCAGTCGGGTCGACGACGCCCCGGCGGCCTCGCTCCATCACCGCGTCCAGCTGGCTGTGGGCGCGCGTCAGACGCTCCAGCTGCGACTGCGCCTCCAGCTGGTCACGTCGGATGCGCTCCAGGGTGCGCATGTTGCGGTCCTCGGCCACGCAGCGCGTCATGTTCCATTCCTGGATGCGCTGCGGTAGCACCTGACGGAGAGGTAGCAGTCGTGGCCCAACTCTGGATGTACCGCGATAGTACCTGAGGGGGGAGGGGTATAGAGGTCCTGTTCCACCCCTGGAAACTACGTAGTGGTGCGTGATGGAGGCTCTCGCGACTCGAATATGGCGCTGTAACACCCGAGGGAGTAGCTAAAGCTGTGTTCCGCATCGATAATGTCTGAGGAGCGGGTAGGACTTCTCTGACTACGCTGTGCTAGCACCTGAAATGTGGGTGGGAGTAGTGCTCCTCCCCTGAACATGCTGCGGCAGCATATGAAGGAGATAGGAAGTATTTGGTCATGGTCGGGAAAATACACTCTGGGTTTTTGGCATCTATAAAATTATTATCTCGTTTGTCTAACTTGGAGACTAAATTGTGCTGGTTGGCAAGGAACCGCTCTGTCACCAAGTGCTCAATATGAACTGGAAAGTGCGATGCCACAGGTTTTAATAAAAATGTTGACTTCGTATTCGGTTGTCACAGAATGTTAATTTCTACATTAATTTCTACATAGCACAAATGCAACCCCGACACAGAGAAGTTCGAGCTCCACTACAGGATAAGGCGCGATGATATCACCTCTGAATACACCAGGTCGGGTGACTACGAGGGGTCGTGGCCCGCACCAGGATGCCCTGAGGTAGCGCTCGAAGGAGCGGTGGGCGGCGGTTGCGGGTACCCGGAGGTAGCCTGGATATTCCTGCATGCTTCAAGATAACATATGAGGATGAGGTGTGTCACCCCTGAAGTGGTAGGCCACTTCCGAATATGCTATACGGGTTGAAACAGCAGGCGTTTTCTGGATTTTGTCAGCACACAAATATATCTACTCCAAAGAATGCATTTATCTGGCTAATGTAAGCAACGATGTAAGATGTGTAATGATGTGCAGTGTTACGAAATTAACTGTGGTATTACATTGAATAATTTGGTTGTGATAAATATGCATTCTGAACAGCCTTCTCCTCATCTTTCTAGAAGCGTACGCTGCGAACCCAGCAGTGGATTCCAAAAGCTCCTACATGTGCTAACACATAAAGAGGTGGTGGTGACTGGTGGTTGGTTGGTTGGTTGGTGGTTGATGGGGATGGTGGTGGCGGCTGGTGGTGATGGTGACTGGTGGTGTAGTTGTGGTGTTCATTACGGTAACTGGTGGTGATGGTGGTAGTGACTGATGGTAGTGGTGGTGGTGGTGGTGATGGTGCCTGGTGGTGATGGTGACTGGTGGTGATGGTGACTGGTGGTGATGATGACTGATGGTAGTTGTGTTGATGATGGTAACTGGTGGTGATGGTGCCTGGTGGTGATGGTGACTGGTGGTGATGGTGACTGGTGGTGATGGTGACTGGTGGTAGCTGTGTTGATGATGGTAACTGGTGGTGGTGGTGGTGGTGGTGGTGGTGGTGGTGGTGCCTGGTGGTGGTGGTGCCTGGTGGTGGTGGTGCCTGGTGGTGGTGGTGCCTGGTGGTGATGGTGCCTGGTAGTGATGGTGCCTGGTGGTGGTGGTACCTGGTGGTGATGGTGCCTGGTGGTGATGGTGACTGGTAGTGATGGTGCCTGGTGGTGATGGTGACTGGTAGTGATGGTGACTGATGGTAGTTGTGTTGATGATGGTAACTGGTGGTGGTGGTGGTGCCGGTGGTAGTGACTGATGGCAGTGGTGATGGTGACTGATGGTGGTGGTAGTGACTGCTGGTAGTGGTGGTGGTGGTGGTGATGGTGACTGGTAGATAGGGGTCGCCGATTTCGTGAAGCGAATCGTATTCTACGTAGGATACGACGCTGTAATACCTGAGGAAGTAGAGCATTAACAGCTTCAGGATACACCACAACAGCATCCAGGGAAGGGGCAGGAGGCTTCATTCCGAGGTACCCTGCTAGAGAAGCTGAGGAAGAGGTACGAGCCGTGGTGGCACTGATGTAATCAGCTACACCATGACCGTGGTGGTTCCTGCACATGGTGTAGCAGTAGGTGAGCAGCAGCATGTGGCGTTGAATGTAATCAGCAGCGAACAAGGAGCATTACAGATACCGAAAGCAAGAGGGCTGTATGAGACAATATACATTAACCAGTCGCCAATGCAACCAGTGAACAAACATCACGTGACGCGAGTAGTGGCAGTCGGGCGGGTGACGGCCACGCACCTGGAAGATCCTGTTCCTGGCCAAGTTGAGACCGCACTGATTGGAGCAGTAGCGGCTGCCGACGCGGCTCGGCTTGACACACTGCGGCCCGCAGCACTGCTTAGCCGTCACGTCCGCCTCCTCCTCGGCGTCATCGGAGAGCGGCCTCTTGCGGCGCCGGCCGGGCGCCGCCGGCCGGCCAGCCTCCGTCGACTTCTTGCGCTCGGCTTTCTGCCGAAGCGGCGTCGGCGCCGTCTCGGCTGGCGGCGTCGCCGGCCGCTGGTTGGACTCGCGCAGTGGCGGCGACGCGCGACTCACCGGCGGCGGCGGCTCCGGCGGCGGCTCCGGCGACGGCGAGCCGATGCACACGCGCTTCTTGCAGGGTCGGCCGAGGTGGGCGTCGCCACCGAAGGCGGGCATGTCTCGGCAGGCGGCGCAGCGGCCGCACTCGGAGGCGCGCTGACACGGCACGCAGCGGCCGCAGCCCGCCGGCGGTGCCACTCTCTCCTGCAGCCGCGCCACACGCACCTCTTTCCTTTCGCGCGCCTTCTCACGCTCCTCCTTCGATTTCTTATCGATCTTCTCCTGCTTGACCTGCTTTTCGTGCTTATCTGGCTTCTCCTGTTTGTCGTGCTTCTCCTGCTTGTCGTGTTTCTCCTGCTTGTCGTGTTTCTCCTGCTTGTCATGCTTCTCCTGCTTGTCGTGCTTCTCCTGCTTGTCGTGCTTCTCCTGCTTGCCATGTTTCTCCTGCTTGCCATGTTTCTCCGGTGTGTCGTGCTTCTCGTGTTTGTTATGCTTCTCCTGCTTGTCGTGTTTGTCTTGTTTGTCGTGTTTGTCACGCTTGTCATGCTTGTCACTCTTTTCGAAGATTCTATCAGTTTTCTCGACCTTATCTGACTTCTCGACCTTTTCTGACTTCTCACTTTTCTCGTGCTTATCGTGCTTCTCACTCTTATCACGTCCGCTCAGCTTGCTCTTTTCCTTGTATTTTATTTTTAGGTTTGGATCCTTCTTGCGACAGAGGTGACAGAAAAAGCGCTGTGGAATAAACGCACGTAATTAGCAGATGCTAGTCTGCGCCAAATGCTGCAATCGGCAGCAGTAACCAAACATGTGTAACCCTTGAGTTCGAATAAAACAATTGTACCCAGGGAGCGAAAGAGACACCCCCCCCCTCCCCTAGTGTCCAAGGAAGGGGCGCCCTCCCCCTCCCCGGGATCCCGATGCTGCTCCCCTGGCTCGGTTCCATGCAAATACTGCTGCTCTGAAGCTACCTCCCCTTAGTTCCCGGAGATGACCTCAATAAAAACGAAGGCATATCCGCAAAAGTGCATGACTAAAGGTAGCACTTGGTGTTGTCCGATTTCACTTCGCCACAGGGCAAAATTCTTGAAAAGAATACTCAGATTGGATTACTTTCAGGATTAAAATTATCCAGTGCAAATTCGGTGCCCCTACCCGGTCACGCCCCCAACTCCGCTCAACAACTGTTTGGACAAGCATAAGGGGCCTCTCTTTCAACCCACATGCTGCTGTGTGTACCTGCTGTTTCACTCCACACAACCCACATGATGTCGTGTACACCTGCTGTTTCACTTCACACAACCCACATGTCGTGTGTATCTGCTGTTTCACTCCACACAACCCACATGATGTCGTGTACACCTGCTGTTTCACTCCACACAACCCACATGTCATGTGTACCTGCTGTTTCACTCCACACAACTCACATGATGTGTGTACCAGCCGTTTCATTCCACACAATCCACATGATATGTGTACTTGCTGTTTCAATCCACACTCACAGTTAACCGTTACGATCTAGAATCGATGAGGTTCCCACACATGCAAACATACACACACGCATATGTACACACAGCAACAACTAACGGAAGTACATGCACACACAGCAACAACTGACAGGACACATGTACACACAGCAACAACTAACGGAAGCACATGCACACACAGCAACAACTAACGGAAGCACATGCACACACAGCAACAACTAACAGAAGCACATGCACACACAGCAACAACTAACGGAAGCACATGCACACACAGCAACAACTAACGGAAGCACATGCACACACAGCAACAACTAACGGAAGCACATGTACACACAGCAACAACTAACGGAAGCACATGCACACACAGCAACAACTAACGGAAGCACATGCACACACAGCAACAACTAACGGAGGCACATGTACACACAGCAACAACTAACGGAAGCACATGTACACACAGCAACAACTAACGGAGGCACATGTACACACAGCAACAACTAACGGAGGCACATGTACACACAGCAACAACTAACGGAAGCACATGTACACACAGCAACAACTAACGGAGGCACATGTACACACAGCAACAACTAACGGAAGCACATGCACACACAGCAACAACTAACGGAGGCACATGTACACACAGCAACAACTAACGGAAGTACATGCACACACAGCAACAACTGACAGGACACATATGTACAGTGATGTTTTGTAGATGAAATACAGAAATCGTATGTGGAATGCCGAACCGATATCATTTCACAGCTCTGACACCTTGTTTGAATTTGTCATGAAAATGTTTAACAGACATGCATGCCACAGCATTATGCCTACATGAAACACAATGACCGGTAGATAACAGATCAAATTTTACATACACCATATTATATTACATTTTATATATTTATATATATTGTAGATACATGACAAATTGACACATACCCTGCGTCACATTTAGACATCTGTCATATTGTTAGCGTGACACGTCTAACTCGGAGTGTGTTTTAAACCCTGCGCCTATATGCATCAGTGGGCCCATTTTCACGCGCCACCACTATACATCGTCGTGCCGATGTGAGACGGCCGAGTCGCGCAGCCCACCTTGATGTACTTGGCCTCCCTCTCGGTAACGCTGATGCAGTCGCCATGGTACCACTCCTCACACTCGTCGCAGCCGATCATGAAGCGCGAGCTGTCCGAGGAGCGGCACACGCAGTACACCTCCTCCTCCTCCTCCTCGTCGGTCGCCATCCCACGCCTGCGGCAGCAGCGACGGCGCATTGTACCCGGCCGACAGATCCCCTCTCCAGGGACCGTGTACTAACTGTTTGATTTCAAGGATAAATGTCATTTAGATGATGATATCTATGCACGTCCACCTCAGAACACGGAGAGCAAAAATCAGTTTTTCACGTCACCAACCTGTAAAATTGTGGCTAGCGTTGGTTGGTTGGTTATTGGTTTTACGACACGTCGACCGTTGAGTCATATAGCGTCGCCAATCTCTCACGCCCATTGGTCGCGGGCGAAGAGTAGCGACAGGTGAGACTCGAACCCACAATCTTTCGATTGTGAGACGAGCATCTTATCCCTGGACCACTCGTCCCCTGGCTAGCGTTGGGAAGGTTGTTGAGAAGTGAGACAGTTTGAATGAGTGCATGGTGTCCGATGGTGACCATGGTAACCTACAGATGCCGGATCACGTGCAGCCCACGACTGCTGATCGTTATTCAACCCTACCTCATGCATACCCCTGCCAGATAAGAAAAACAGGGCTGGCAAGTTCATCGAGGTTTTAACTATGCTTAGGTATCGTTAAAACCAGTTCGACATAACTAGTTGATGGCCAATATTAAGGTTAGCAAAGAGCACATGTAATGTGCTCAACCAAGCATGCAAAATGTGATTGATCTTTGTCAAAAAGGTCTGAGGCGATTTTTTCCATGGCGACAATTTTCAACAGCTTTCCACAGTGTGATACACTTCAACATAGGTGGTCCCCGATGCATATATCATCATGAGCATAAAATATAAGAGGGACGTCCACGAACAGGTGGATTAGTTAGGTCATGACTTGTTTTACCGGGTATTACCATTACAATTCAACAGGCGAGATGTGCATATTAACACCAACATGTATCAGATTTTGCCATAAATCGGTATATAGAGTTCTTTGGTGGCCTCAATTGACTTGCGCAATGTTCAGCTTATCTGGTCGACGATTTCGGAGTTATAGCCTCAGACATTTTTGCAAGATCACAATGCAAGGCCATTTTAAACAGCTATAGCTTGCATACAAACTCATCATTTGTGATAAAATCATGTATCATTAGATTCGTAATTGAACAAGGATTGCTCTCCTTGTCATTATTGATTGTGTTTACAAAATTTATATTTCTGAGTCTTGTAAGCTTAGGTCACGTGGCATAGCTTCACACAGGATCAGTGAAAGTTTTTTTGTAATAGGAAATTCATCTTGGTTAAATTGCCCTTCAACAGGAAAAGTTTTGTAGAAAGGACTTTTCTATCGACATTTTAATTAATGTTGAATGTGCACATCAGTTGCTGCATAGGACATGCGGTTGTATACAGCTGGTTGGTTATTGGTTTTACGACACGTCGACCGTTGAGTCATATAGCGTCGCCAATCTCTCACGCCGATTGGTCGCGGGCGAAGAGTAGCGACAGGTGAGACTCGAACCCACAATCTTTCGATTGTGAGACGAGCATCTTACCCCTAGACCACTCGTCCCCCGGTTGTATACAGCTGCAAACCCTCTGCCGTCATGTGGACGAATCCGTGTCACGACACCTTCCACCTGCCGTCCCTGTATAATCCATGCCTGTGTACACCAGCCGTTCTCCTTTTGATGTTTGTGGGTGAAAATTTGCTTTTCTCACTCTGTTTTTCTTGCAGTGGAGGTGCTGAGAGGCTTTTGTCAAGTCTTAGTGCCTGCAGCAATTTGGATTTTCCACTAATTCGCCCAACGCTACCGATGTAACGAGTGCATGGCTTGACAATGATCCGTGGTTGAAAAGTCTCAATACAACTTCACAAATTATCTAACTACAAGTCCTTCCTGTATGGTGAATATCAATGCAACTTTTTATCTGCCTACAATTATTTACAACCAGGAAATATGGGTCTTCCTGAACTATGTGCAAAACGCATTTCTATATGGCAACTAATACTTTTTTGAACTAGCATACCTCTTTAGTTATATCACCAGCCAATATGATTAAAATTCATGGAGTGTCCCAAAACACTGGGCTCTTGGTATGTATTGCAATTGTTAAATATGTCACACATCACTATCCACACGATCCATCTGCCTTTAAAGACTTGAAACTAGCGATCATCGCTCGCCGTGTGCCAACAGTTCGTTCATCTTTTTGTTATGTCAGGTGCATAAGTAGGGTCTGGCTATAGTCGGAGAGTCGCCTGCCACAGTCGAGGAAGACTGTCGCAGGCGATCCACACAGTAAAATGACGGCCTGGGACGTGTGAGTTTTGCATACTCAGTATCTGCTGTTGTCGAGTGATGCGCCTTGTATACGATCATGACATAATTTCCTCCATTTCTATGTGCTCAGTACGGTTTTCCAGGTTCCGTCCCCATGTATCGCACCATTCTCCTTCCGACATTTGAGCCATCCCAATCATTTTCATAAAACCACACCTCTGGTCTGCAGCAAGGTATATTTATTTTCAACCCATCTGATTTAGGCAACCTGTTCCAAGCAATCCAAGAAAGTGGAGTTCTAGGAGAGTCATTTCCTCTGTTATCTTCCTGCCCCATTCCTCGATGAAATTACATTGATGACTGCAATGCCAAATCACGCTCTGCATACCATCAAGAATCGGAAAGGTGTTCAACGTTCCCATAACAAGCATGATCTTCTGGAAGATGTTGAAGAAAGTACACTAGGAATTCCACATTCACCATGAGAACAATGCTGCTTAATATACCTGTTGAGTCCTTGGAACTCGATTTTGAACAGATGACATAATTATCAGTGTGGCCTTTCCTCTTGCATTGACACATACCTAATTCAGGGATAACCATGCTAGTGAGAATACAAACATACTTTATAACAGAAAATCAACATCATAGATAAAGTTCATGATGTTAGAAATATTCTACATAGTATTCATAGTAAATCATACATATATAGAGTAAATAAGCAAACATAGAAACATATTAGGCTGAAATTGTACTGAAAGATGTCTAAGCATCATAATCCATAATGGTGAGTATAAGCATACCACATATCAACAAGATACTGTCAGAAATGAGGCATGCTAACTTCACAACCACACATCAAGGAGTATGATGGACACTTCTTAAGAATGGATGTCAATTGGACATTCAGGAAGTGGAATACTGCAAACTATTTCATGCATAATTATCACTACTTTAAAATAAGGTCAATGTGGCACCTTCAGCCCAACACAAAGATTGCTCTTCCTGAAGCATTTGGCACCTACCATTACCTCATGTCTTACCCCTTTGAAGACATAGGGCACTTCTACCACACTGTGTGCTCAGTTACATTTTATATGCATTTTAGCATGGCTATGAGAAAATGTGAATGTGCACCTTAAGGCAATTTTTGATTCCTTGGCATTGTTTTTAATACAATATTTAGTAATGCAATTAAGATGATGCAACCACTCATTTCCTCTGCAAATGCTTACTTTTCAGCTCCCAAGAAAGTACTGGATCATCACCTTGACCATGACAGCTTATTGAACCCTGCATCTGGTCTTTCACTGACATGATAAAGAAGAAAATAAATGCTTCTTGCAACCAATTCAACATTTTCACTCCAAAACTGCTTAGTTTCCAGCTTCATTCCATATTTCTATCCACATAGAATACTTGGGACCAAACATAGAAATGCTGCCAGGGCCAGATATTTGTGTGTGATGCACAATTAGTTAGTTAGTTGGTTGGTTATTGGTTTTTAAGACACGTCGACCGTTGAGTCATGTAGCGTCGCCAATCTCTCACGCCGATTGGTCGCGGGCGAAGAGTAGCCACAGGTGAGACTCGAACCCACAACCTTTCGATTGTGAGACGAGCAACTTACCCCCAGACTACTCGTCCCCAATTAGTTAGTTAGTTATTTGGGGTTTAGGGTGCATCAACTTCATTGGTCATATAGCGCCCATGTGTGATGCACAGTGGTTTCTTAAAATATCAATAATAAATCAGCAGAATAGCCAACCCTTACCTAGCCCACCCAGCCCTAATATAATGTAACATAACATAATAGAATCAAATATAACCTCCAAGGAGGGAATTAAAGCATTAAACATAAAATAAACACATAAATAACAATACATAAATAATAAATCAGCAGAATAGTCTTACCTAGCCTAGCCAACCCAACCATAATATAATCAAACCTAACCTTCAGGGTGTAAAGCACTTCTACAAGGATTCCATCACTGAAAACTTTTTGCACTCTGGGTCAGTGTTGGAAAAACTGGCATTTGTTGGTGTTATGCATACCAATAAATTTTGTACTCCAGGATTGTGACTGGACAAAATGAAATATTTTGTACTCCAGAAGGGAAAAGGAAGAACAACATTGTTTGGTTGAGTTCTACCACTCTAAGTCCATACCTGAAAACAACTAGCAGTTTCAGCAGTCCGTATGCGCCCACTCACCAACAATCCCTGTCGACCATAACAAAACTTTTAAACGCGTACAGCCTGTATAGCATGCCATACCAAGACATGTTTCTCGGTGTTGCGCTAAAAACGTCTCCGCTGTCCAGTTACAACTGGCGGCATGTGACGTCATGTGAGAAGATCCTACTTTTGTGTCACTATATCGTCAATATTTAATTAAATATGTATTCAATATTTATTCAATATTTATTCAATATTTATCAATATTTATTGTTATATATTATGCATTTATATTAATCAACATTTATTCAATATTTATTATTCTGAGTCATGGGCAAATATCCCTAGTTGGCAAAACTGGCGGTACTTGGTATCGCCAGAGTAAATATTTCCAGGCCCCGTTTGGCAATTAAGATGCTTTGAATGCGCAATCGAAGGTCATTTTGTTAAAGAGACAACTTTTTAGACACCATGAGCCCGTTCAATGCAAAAAAGTCACTTTATATTTCCTCAAAGTGGCTTTGGAGCAATGAAGTTCTCCGAGGTGACAACACCAAGAAACCAATGCCATTTGTGAACTTATGAATGACTGTCCAATAATATTTTTGAAATCTGTGCTAAGATAAATTGTGCGCCTTGAAATATAACTGCATTTGGAGTTCATCAGTGTCGGTGAAGGGTCTGTAATACCTGTTCCGATTTTACTCCGACCCATCTGTGCCGGCCCGGTAATCCGCCGTAGTTCTACCGCTGGGGTAAGCGAATCAGACCCGGCTCTATTTTCCAGTACATCTTTGACAACTGTTGGGAGGGACAGGCTGATGGAGTTGGTGAGTGTTTGTGGGTTGATTATTTTTTAGGTTTGTGGTGTGGGTACCCAAATGTGTACTGGCAGTGATAGCTAAGTGTGCCCATTCGGTTTCACTCTCTGTCGATTGTCGTCATGAGATGTGAAGTCGTATTTCCATAAGTTTGGATCACACTGGCGAGTGTGGCAGGAAGTGGCGCACGATAGAGACCATTGTTCAGAGAAGTAGGGGTTGGCTCTGGTGTTTGCCACGCCTGGTTTTTCTCCCCTGTTGTAAATAGATCAGCCAGAAGGTTTTGTTTGCCTGGTGCAGAGGTTGGTGGTGAAGGTGGAATGGTGTAAAGCCTTGGCTCGGCGGTTGTCATGGGTTTCGATTCCTCGTGGTGCCCGCCATCCCTCCCAGGGTCCACTGATGGGGTCCACCCCCAGTTAATTGTATCTTGCTGTGAGGAGCTTGTAAAACCATTTTCATCATTTTAAACTCATCTTTCTACTGGAAGTCTTCCTGATAGTTAGAAAACCTCACAAGTTATTCCCATTTTTAAAAAGGGTTCAAGGCATGATGCACTACATTATTGCCCAGTGAGTCTTACTTGTGTCCCATGTAAAATTCTGGTGTGGTAAAACGTGTAATTGTTGAGCATGTAACAGCATGAAATGCTAACATTGATTTGTAATTCCATTAAAGCAATGCTACCTAATTATGGACAACTCCTCATTTTTTTACTGCAGAAAAATTTTGGACATGGATGTTTGCCAAGATGTTTATGCATACAACAATGCTAACATTGGTTTTCAGCCCCATTAAAACAAGGTTAATTGTCGGCAAGTGCATTGCTATTTTTGTATTCCAGCTCAACATTTTGTACTCCAGTTAAAAATTATGTACTCCACTACCAAGAAAAAATATGGAAATCCTACACTGCTCTGGGTTGATACTGGATAGGATGGGCTTCATATTCAAATATCACTAAAAACAAACAAGACAACATCCACCAAGGGGCAGGTTATTAAACTTATAGTTGCCACTCAAACTAGCCACTCTCACACCAGTCAGCACCCAGACCAAGACCACAGCAACACACACTACGACTACACTCAAGCTCAACCACCAAAAATGCCAACAACATGCCAATACTGCTTGCAAGATGGCATGCCTGCACACTGGATAAACTGACCTCCAGGTACTCTGACTCTGGCCAAGACTACTCTAGAAACCTGCTTTCATGCCACCCATATAGTAGGAAAAATTACAGTTTTCAGAGATGTCCTCTGAAGAAAAAGTTCAATTTACCAGTGGAGTCATGAGATCTTCCACCTGCATTGACATGTGGCAAGGCATGTGGAAAGCACTAAGTATATGAAGCACTATGAAAGCCGTCTCCATTTCTTCACATATATTTTGTAGGTCCCCCTTACAAAAACCGAGTAAATTTTTCTTAAAAGGTGTTCTTGGAATTTTTGGATTTTATTGGTGGAATACTATGTTTATGAACGTGATTCGGAAGATGCGATCATTGGTTTTCTCCGTAAATGCTTACGTCTCGGTTAATCTTAGCGATATCTATAATGCGCCATATATGCCACACTGCTGCTCTTTGTTGCATAATTTATCCATCCCTCACCTGGCACTTCTCAGACGTGATTAAAGGGACATGTAACACTTCATGCAGTTGATTCAACACTTTTTCACGTCGAAAATGCTTCATTTCTGCCTCTTTGCCACATAGATGACACCCTACTATTCCACCACGATGCCGAAAAACTAAACATACAGCACGGCCAAGGCGATATATAAACATGCAGCACGGCTCGGAGAGCAGCCAGCTTCTGCTCGGTCTCGTCTTTCCTCACAACTTCCAACAAATAGTATAATTCATAATTAAATAGGAAAACCTAACCTAACCTAACGTAATACAATCTACTCTTATCTAAACCAATATAAACTCATATATTATAATTTAAAAACACAAGCGTAATATTTATCGTGACGTCATCCGTACACACGGCCTCGAGCCGTGCTCTGCTTAGTTTTTTTGGGCATTCTGGTGAGTAGTATCGGCATGTTATCTATGTGGCAGAGGCAGAAATTAAGCATTTTTGACGTGAAAAAGTGTTGAATCAACTGCGTGAAGTGTTGAATGTCCCTTTAATCACGTCTGAGAAGTGCCAGGTGAGGGATGGATAAATTATGCAACAAATAACAGCTGTGTGGCATATATGGCACATTATAGATATTGTCGCTAAGATTAACTGAGACGTAAGCATTTACGGAGAAAACGAATGATCACATCTTCCAAATCACGTTCATAAACATGTTCCAAAAAAAAATCCTGCAATTCCAAACACCTTTTAAGAAAAAAATACCAAAAATCCTGGCTGTGCCACTGTTCCGAGCTGTTGCTTAATGTGAAGCCTAAGTCCTCTTTTTGCAAGAATGCCATCAATATCAGTAAGTTAAATCACTTGTTGAACACCCAGCCAAATGAGTTTCAGCATCCTTGCAAAATGCATTACTGCTCAGCAGAGTGGGAAACTTACTTTCTGGGTTGGGAGTCGGAGTACAAACAGATTTATTCCGGAGTACATTTTCATGGACATTATTTTTTTATGCATGGAACCTGTTTACCAGTAACTGACTGGAAAAACCTAAATCAGTACCTACATAAGTAATATGTATAAGTAATATCATTCTCATTTTGGGTCAAATCAAATGCCAAAACACACGAACAAAGAAGTGAACAATGGATGGCACCAGAGTGGGAAACTTACTTTCCGGGTTGGGAGTCGGAGTGCATACCGATTTCTTCCGGAGTACATTTTCATGGACATTATTTTTTATGCATGGAATCTGTTTACCAGTAAATGACCAGAAAACCTAAATCAGTACCTACATAATATGCATAAGTAATATCATTCTCATTTTTGGTCAAATCAAATGCCAAAACATACGATCAAAGTGAACAATGGATGGCACCGCCCGGCAGTGACCCGTAATAATCAGCAGTTTCGTTTCTTATAACTCACAGGAGAAATGCGTTTTCCTTTCACTGTTGGTCTCAGTACAAGGCTAGCCATATGAAAAACAAACAAAAATACTTCACACTTCACCCTCAGCTCAGAGCGCATACCTACCTACGCAGCCAATTTCCCACGTAATACGAACGCAACTCTGCTACCGCACACGCCACAGTTCGATGTGATCAAAGCAAAGGATCAGTCAAGGTCTTGTGTTAACTGTTAACTTGTGTGGACACTGTTAACCATGTGTTCAAAGTTGCTAATGGTTATGACGTCATATACAAAATACCTTGCATTGATTGGTTGACAGACAGATTTCGGAACAGAAAACGCTAACGCAGCCAATTCTGATCGGTGGCCTCCGGGACTCCGGAGACGTCTCTTAAAACTGTCAAGTTTCCCACTATAGGGTGGCAGAAACACAGGTATTCCGAGACGGGGCTCCAGAGCCGGAGAACAGTAGTCGGTTTTACAGCGGAACTTTGCTCCCAGGTCACGTGGTCTCAGGAACAAGATAGAGGGAGAAGACCCGGCATTCTGCATAAATTAAAAGCAACCACCAAATATAATTATCGCATCAGTTTTAATAACAAAATATGTTTTACTATTGACGCTGCTGAAATAAGTAGAATTAAACTTACGAATATCAGCAAATTGCAATACGCTTTCTAATTTACGTCGAGACTGCACTCAGCTCTACGGGATCTGGCAGCCGACGGATGACTGCCAGATGACAAATTGGCGCTGGTGTTAAATTAGCGAAGGATGAGGTTATAAGCCAATTTCCTGAGCAACGGTACAGAAAATGATAACAAAAGTACACTTAATCGATGTCAACCAAGTTATAAATCCATACCTGATACTGCCGACATGCTCACGCCGCACAACTAATAAATATTAACAACACACCCCACGAATAGGACGCTCATGCACCGACTGATTTCTTGCCTGCCGCGTACTGGGATATATGTTTCGGAATATAAAATGGTTTAAGGAAAATTATACTAAAACAATCAGTCTAAAATCGTTTTATTCTCACCACCAAGAAACAAGTTTTGTCAATGAAAAAGCTGAGAAAATTGAGTGAAATCAATTCTTGTTAATAATAAATGTTCTTCGATGTACTTTTTCGTTCATGTCTGGAATGTTTAGGTGAAGCAAGGAATGACTTGGAAGGATGAAAAGCGACTAGACGGGATCAGCGTTTGACGACCTCCGTCGGTCGTGACAATGGTAAAAAAACATATTTTGTCTTTAGTGCGGCGAAACCGATGACATTCACACAAATACCAAATTTGTTTCCCTGTCAGCGGTGACATTGTGCTAAAGTAGTATTCAAGATCAAGATTAAAGTAGCAAGAATGTCTTTGTAGAAAATTAGCACGAAAAAATGAAATAACATATGAATAATAGCTTCCACAAGTTTTTCCCTACAGCCTTTACTATTGCCACGATCGGCGGATGTCGTCAAACGCTGATTGGTCAGCTCAAGTTTATATAATTGATGGTCCTCTCAAGCGTCTCCCTTTTTGGGAAGCGGAGCGTTCTACCTGGTGTTCTATAGCCTTGGATCAAAGCAAAGGATCAGTCAAGGTCTTGTGTTTACAGTATGACACGGTTAACCATTGTGTTCAAAGTTGCTAATGGTTATGACGTCATATAAAAAATACCTTGCATTGATTGGTTGACAGACAGATTTCAGAACAGAAAATGCTAACGCAGTCAATTCTGATCGGTGGCCTCCGGGACTCCGGAGACGTCTCATAAAACTGTCAAAGTTTCCCACTATAGGGTGGCAGGAACACAGGTATTCCGATGGGTTGGTTGCAGAGGTGTCGATTTTTGAAAAACATTGGGGGGGGCCGAAGTGCCAACGCACTAGACCCCCCCCCCCCCCCCCCCACAAAAAAAACTCATCGGATTTCGCCCACTATACTTTCGGATCTCAGAGATTCTGATTTTTATTCGACGATGTGTATGTTTATGTTTATTCAGCATCCTCACCAACGGGGAAAATCGTCCAATAACTGGTGAAGTCACATAATTATAAGAGCAGTGCTCAGTACATGTCAACATAACAACTCTGAGTAATAGCATGCGACTGCAGTACCATATAGTGGGCTCGGATCTATCGTCACCGTCACGATAACCGTCACCGTTACCCTCCTCCTCACTCCACACACCAACAAACACACACCGGCTTAAATAAAAATACTTCAGCGATCAGATGCAGGCTAAAACACACCGGCATTGATGGAGCATCAGAGCACAGCAGACCTGAACAGTGATGACGATGGGTGAACGTATTTCCTTGGTGCCTAACATTAGGGAGGGGAATTTTTCCCTTTAGTACACCACTGCGGCTGCTCAACGTGTTTTTTTCCGCAGATTGCACGATCGAGAGTAGAAAGGCCCTTCGGATAATTTTCTTTCGGGACCCATTCTGAATTTTCCGGTGCTGTGGTCGATTCGATGGAGTCTCCTTGTGGTTTTTGTGGTGAAGTCTATTTTTGTAAGCCCCCTGCAGGCTATTTTTGGACCCCGGTACGATTCTTCGGGCTCCCGGTGCGTTTTTTTCCGGTGCCCCAACAGGTTTCTTTTCCGGCGTCCGACGACTTCTTATTTTGTGGATCCTTGACGCAATTTTTGCGTCCGCAAGGTGACATTCCGGGTATATATTGGTCCTTGGGAAGCCAGCTGCAACTTGTGGAGCTCCGGCACGACGTTTTGGCCTCAGTGAGATTTTCAAGAGAAGCGGAGTGAATTTTTTTTGGTCTAAGTGCGATTTTTTGGGGTCCCGTGGTCACTTGTTGGGATCCCTTGCGGTGGCTACGACACGTTTTTGGTGGCCCAACAAGTTTTGTGGGCTTTTGGAGCCATTGTTGAGATCCCAGATTGATTTTCCGTGTCCGGACTGTTTTTCATTTCCCCGGCTTCATTTGTTGGGTGATCTCAACGAGACTTTTAGAGCCCCGGTGGGACCTGTCAGGCCTCTAGCGTGATTTTCAGGGGCCCGGGTGATAATTCTTAGTACCCCAGTCTCAGCGTGATTTTCAGGAGGCCCCGGCCCGACCGTTTGTGGCCCCCGTCGTGACTTTCTTGAACCCCGGCACGACTTTTTTTGTGGCCCCAACGTGATTTTCAGGGGCCCAGGTGCAAACTTTTGAGGCCCCAGCGTCATTATCGGGGGCCCCTGCGCTACTTTTAGGGGCCCCCAATGTGATTTTTCTGAGCCTCGGTGCGATTTTTGGTAGACCGAGTGCAATTTTTAGGGAGCATGGCGCATTTTTTCCTGAGCTAGGCGGATTCTTGGGGGCCCCACAACCTATCAGGAGGGGGGGGGGGAGGCAACTGCCCACAATGGCCCCTCCCCCATTCGGTATGTCACTGTGCCATGCAATGATGCAACATAAGAATCCAGGAATAGTTCATCTGTTTTATCACTCACATGTGATTTCAACTCCCCAGTTATCCAGACAGTTTGAAGAAAGTCAAACATCTGCTACATGGATCAGCAAGGATGGATTGTAAGGCAACATGGATACCATGGAATTCAGGTCACAGTAGTTATGCTGCAATACATACCTTCTTCAACAGACTGCTTTGGAGATGGATGAGCTCCTGAAGTTTGTTCAGGGTTGGAGTTGGAGATGGATGGAGCAACACTGTGAAGGACATAACATATGGTTCAAGAGACTTCTGTTTCCATTAACAATACAGGGGATGAAGTAACATTTGTATTGACTTCTATGGTTTTCATTGGCTTCATTGACTTCTATGGTGTCCTGAGTAAGTAAGGCAATCGAGATGGCTTTCTGTTATATGCATCGTAGAAGCATGTTATGATGTAGCTTTTATACCCCAGTGGAAATAGTATGGATTCACTCATAAGGGAATTTGCAAACATACTGATATACCAGTTAACAACAATGCAGGGAGTTATGTCATCAACACGGTCGATGTGCCCTAAAGCCCAAATAACTAAGTAACAGTGCAGGGAATCTGCTGCATAACAGTTTGCCCATAAATTAGCCATGGTATATGGCATCATGCTTCCCATGCTATTTAGAATAGTGAGCTATATTTTGTGTACAAACATCAGTACATTATAAATGTTAATTAAACGTTACACACATCAGTTCCTTACAAGTGTCAGCAATACATTTCCTTCATGTGCTTTAAACATGATTCAAGAAAGCACTGTCATCGATTTTAAAACTTGCAAAAAGAGTGGGCCGCCTGGTCATAAATTCATAAAGTCATAAAGTCAGGGGCGTCGATTTGTATCCTTGTGCGGGGGCCATGGCCCCCCCCAATGCTGATCTTGGCCCCCCAATGTTGATTTGGGCCCCCCAATAACCCATGCTATTTGTATGCTGATAAAAAGCTAAAGGAAAAAAAAGAATAAAAACACTGTGTTAGGTAAGTAGGAAACTTAGTTGATGTTAACTAGCACATTTTGTACTGAAAAAGAACAGATTTGGATTAGATAGTGGACTGAGTATCCAACTTTTTGCTACACAATTCAAAATTATGTGCAAAAAAAACAAAATAGCTAGACTTGGATTCAGATTGTCATCATTGAGATTGTGGATATGCAAACTATAATTATCTTCAGCAGCCCACCTATCACACCGTCAGCTTGATATTTACCTAGGTACCTACCTACATGCCCAATGACAATGCATGCATTAAATATTGATATGGGGAAAAACGAGAGCCATGTGTGGGCAAATCTGCCAGCTTATTGTTATGATACCATGACAGAGAAAAATCAGCAAGAAGCTGCATGGCCACTGCATTATAATTGGTATTCCTAAAAGAATAAAAAGGAAAGCTGTGGCTCACATGACTTTTAAGCAAACCTTACAGTCATACAAGACCAATGCTATACAAAAATAGCCTTCACAAGACCAATGTCTCGTACGCCGCAAAAACACCACTATTAAACGCCGCAAAAATTCCGTTATTTTAAAAGGTACACCAAAGTTCGCATTCAAACTTAATGACGTCACAGGTTTTTATTCGTATATTGCAGAAATTGGAAGCATCAGGCAAGTTCACAATTCACAGGCAATTCATTGCACATGGGTGGGGGACTGATTTTTTCAGGCGTACCGGACCACAGAGGTCATTTGCGCCACCTTTGAAGCGAGTACGTTACATGTCTGACTATATAAGCGGGTGTTTGCGATCAAGGTGCAGGCATGTGCACGTTTACGTAAAGGGAATTGTACGTTATAGTTTGTGTGATATCTTAGGCGCTGAAGGCGGGGCTAGGATGGGGACATCCTCCTAATGTCTAGATGACAGGGGCGTCGATTTATGGAAGGGTCTAAAAAACAGACACCATCTCACATACACCGACTGACATACACCATCTCGCAGACATGGATGATCTCGGCAACCGCTCGGTCGATCTTAATAAAACCTTCACCAAACGATCACCCGTGTGCCAGAGGCGTGCGGTTTGGACTTTCGTGACCTTGGGTCAGGTCAAAGGTCACCAAATTGCAGAAAAACACAAAAAAATCAAACATTTAGAAATGGATGATCTTAATGAAACCTTCACCAAACGATCGGCCGTGTGCCAGAGGCCTTCGGTTTGTACTTTCGTGACCTTGGGTCAGGGCAAAGGTCACCAAATCGCCGAAAAACATGATTATTTGCTCACAGACATGGATGATCTCGGCAACTGCTGGGTCGATCTTAGTGAAACCTTCACCAAACGATCGGCCGTGTGCCAGAGGCGTGCGGCTTGCACTTTGGTGACCTTGGATAAGGTCAAAGGTCACCAGATTGCCGAAAAACCAAAAAATTTGACTTACAGACATGGATGATCTCGGTAACCGCTGGATCGATCTTAGTGAAACCTTCACCAAACGATCGGCCGCGTGCGAGAGGCGTGCGGTTTGCACTTTCATCGCCTTGGGTCAAGTCAAAGGTCACCGGATCGTCGAAGTACCAACAAATAGTTTCTCGCAGACATGGATGATCTCGGCAACCGCTGGATCGATCTTAGTGAAACCTTCACCAAACGATCGGACGTGTGCCAGAGGTGTGCGGTTTGCACTTTCGTGGCCTTGGGTTAAGTGAAAGGTCACCAGATTGCCGAAGAACTAAAACTACCACCACACACCATATCACATACACCGACTGACATACACCATCTCGCAGACATGGATGATCTCGGCAACCGCTCGGGCGATCTTAATAAAACCTTCACCAAACGATCGCCCGTGTGCCAGAGGCGTGCGGTTTGGACTTTCGTGACCTTGGGTCACGACCTTTCAGTTGACCCAAGGTCACGAAACTCCAAACCGCACGCCTCTGGCGCATGACCGATCGCTTAGTGAAGGTTTCATTAAGATCGATCCAGCGGTTGTCGAGATCGGCCATATCTGTGAGCCCAAAATTGTTTTTCGGTGATTTTGTGACATTTGACCTGAGCCAAGGTCACGAAAGTGCAAACCGCACACCTCTGGCACATGGCCGATCGTTTGGTGAAGATTTCACTAAGATTGATTCAGCGGTTGCCGAGATCATCCATGTCTGAGCCAAATATTACGTTTTTCGGAAATTTTGTGACCTTTGACCAGACCCAAGGTCACGAAAGTGCAAACCGCACGCCTCTGGCACACGGCCGATCTTTTGGTGAAAGTTTCACTAAGATCGATCCAGCGGTTACCGAGATCATCCATGTCTGTGAGCCAAAAATCATGTTTTTCGGCGATTTGGTGACCTTTGACCTGACCCAAGGTCATGAAAGTGCAAACCGCACGCCTCTGGCGCACGACCGATCGCTTAGTGAAGCCTTCACTAAGATCGATCCAGCGGTTACCGAGATCACCCATGTCTGTGAGAAACTATTTTTTGGTTCTTCGGTGATCTGGTGACCTTTGGCCTGACGCAGGGTCACGAAAGTGCAAACCGCACGCCTCTGACACACGGCCGATCGTCAGGTGCATGTTTCATTAAGATCGTTCCAGCGGTTGCCGAGATCGTCCATGTCTGCGAAAAAAAACATTTTTTGTTCTTCGGCCATCTGGTGACCTTTGACCTGATCCAAGGTCACCAAAGTGCAAACCGCACGCCTCTGGCACACGGCCGATTGTTTGGTGAAGGTTTCACTAAGATCGATCTGGCGGTTGCCGAGATCATCCATGTCTGTGAGAAACTATTTTTTGGTTCTTCGGCGATCTGGTGACCTTTGACCTGACGCAGGGTTACGAAAGTGCAAACCGCACACCTCTGGCACACGGCTGATCGTTTGGTGAAGGTTTCACTAAGATCGATCCAGCGGTTCCCGAGATCATCCATGTCTATAAGTTAAATGTTTTGGTTTTTCGGCAATTTGATGACCTTTGACCTGACCCAAGGTCACGAAAGAGCAAATCGCACGCTTCTGGCACGCGGCCGATCGTTTGGTCAAGGTTTCACTAAGATCGATCCGGCGGTTGCCGAGATCATCGATGTCTGTGAGAAACTATTTTTGGTTCTTCGGCGATCTGGTGACCTTTGACCTGATGCAGGGTCACGAAAGTGCAAACCGCATGCCTCTGGCACACGGCCGATCGTCCGGTACATGTTTTATTAAGGTTGTTCCAGCGGCTGCCGAGATCAACCATGTCTGCGAGAAACTATTTTTTGGTTCTTCGACGATCCGGTGACCTTTGACTTGACCCAAGGCGACGAAAGTGCAAACCGCACACGTCTGGCACACGGCCGATCGTTTGGTGAAGGTTTCATTAAGATCGATCCAGCGGTTGCCGAGATCATCCATGTCTGCGAGAAACTATTTGTTGGTTCTTCGACGATCCGGTGACCTTTGACTTGACCCAAGCCGACGAAAGTGCAAACCGCACGTCTCTGGCACACGGCCGATCGTTTGGTGAAGGTTTCACTAAGATCGATCCAGCGGTTGCCGAGATCATCCATGTCTGTGAGAAACTATTTTTTGGTTCTTCGACGATCCGGTGACCTTTCACTTGACCCAAGGCCATGAAAGTGCAAACCGCACGCCTCTGGCACACGGCCGATCGTTTGGTGAAGGTTTCACTAAGATTGATCCAGCGGTTGCCGAGATCATCCATGTCTGCGAGAAACTATTTGTTGGTTCTTCGACGATCCGGTGACCTTTAACTTGACCCAAGGCGACGAAAGTGCAAACCGCACGCCTCTGGCACACGGCCGATCGTTTGGTGAAGGTTTCACTAAGATCGATCCAGCGGTTGCCGAGATCATCCATGTCTGCGCGAAACTATTTTCTGGTTCTTCGACGATCCGGTGACCTTTGACTTGACCCAAGGCGACGAAAGTGCAAACCGCACGCCTCTGGCACACGGCCGATCGTTTGGTGAAGGTTTAACTAAAATCATCCATGTCTGTGAGCCAAAAACCATGTTGTTTGGCGATTTGGTGACCTTTGACCTGACTCAAGGTCACGAAAGTGTAAACCGCACGCCTATGGCACACGGCCGATCGTTTGGTGAATGTTTCACAAAGATCGACCCAGCGGTTGCCGAGATCATCCATGTCTGTGAGCAAAAATCATGTTTTTCGGCGATTTGGTGACCTTTGACCTGACCCAAGATCACGAAAGTGCAAACCGCACGACTCTGGCACACGGCCGATCGTTTGGTGAATGTTTCACTAAGATCGACCCAGCGGTTGCCGAGATCATCCATATCTGTGAGCCAAAAATCATGTTTTTCGGCGGTTTGGTGACCTTTGACCTGACCCAAGGTCACGAAAGTACAAACCGAAGGCCTCTGGCACACGGCCGATCGTTTGGTGAAGGTTTCATTAAGATCGTCCATTTCCAAATGTTCGATTGTTTTGTTTTTCGGTAATTTGGTGACCTTTGACCTGACCCAAGGTCACGAAAGTCCAAACCGCACGCCTTTGGCACACGGGCGATCGTTTGGTGAAGGTTTTATTAAGATCGACCGAGCGGTTGCCGAGATCATCCATGTCTGCGAGATGGTGTATGTCCGTCGGTGTATGTGAGATGGTGTCTGTTTTTTAGACCTTTCCCTTTAACCTTGACTGGTGCGACCAGCGCGATTGCGCGACAGCAAGGACGAGCAGAGGTCGCGCAGGATGTGTGTTTAAAAAGGCGTCGTCGGTGCTCGTTGCCCAAACGCTGCCTGAACGCGGTCGTTGGTGTGCGCGTCCCGGACGTCAGGTCGTGTCCGAATACGAATATTGTTGTTAACAAGTTTTGACGTGAGCGATCCTTGGCAACATCCAAGGGTTCATCTAGTTCATTTTGGTGGGCATAGGCTGTGGGGAAATGAAGGCGCTGCAATTCAACCTCCCAACGAAAACGCTTTCACTGAAAGAGGTCCCAGTGCCTCAAGTGGTAAATGGGGATGATGTGCAATTGAAGGTGGTGTATTCAGGAATTTGTGGCACAGACTTGCATGCAATCAAGGTGAGTGAAATGGCATTGATGCATACCTAGGATGTGTTGGTTGTATGGTAGGTAGGTGCCATTGCTCTAAAATTGCCTATTTCTAATATACCTACCTAGGTTCAGGCAGCGATAAATTTGCAGTTTAAGGTTTTTTTTTTGGGGGGGGGGGGATTTTTCTTCAGAATACAATGTTTAAGAAGGTGACCAAGATGATGGGGGCAACCTGGTATTATTGTGCATTAATGTGGTAACAGTAAGGCAAGTTTTTATACACATTTGCATCCAAATGGTTTTTACACTGGAAAATTTGGTAAATTTGGAGATCAAGGTAAAATTTTATTCTTTGGATGTCTTAATACTATGCTACGACATGGTTGAGACAGTGCGACCATTCATTTTCTGAGCAAATGATTACTTTTAAGGTGATGGCAGTTGATACCATTGATGACATCATAGGCATGATCTGGAGGAAATGTGCTATGATATTAATTATTTTTTGTGAGTTAACACTGCAAACATTTACATACCTTAATTTGATCATCCTGGCTGTGGCTCATCCATTTGTACCTTGATGGTGTTGGACTGACCAGCACAGTGTTCAGACTGCAGCTTATAAAGCTTTGATGCTTCAAGAAGGAGTTATGCATTTTGCTGCCATGGAATTCCTTAAAAAAACAAATAGTGACAGACCTTGGAACAATTTGAGCAAATAACTGCTGGGAACGACACTGTGTTGTCAAAAAATATTAAACTTGAGTGGTTGTCCCCAAAAGAAAGCTGAATAGTTATGTGAGATACTGGAATGGAACCAATACACTGCAAAGCTAAACTTACATGATGAGTGGATTATCTTGCACGTGGCTACGTCTGGTTTGTCTATTGACATTTGCTGAGTGTTCTGCTTATCATCAAGAGTTCAAAAATTACATGTGAATAGGCAAATCATGGACAACTCATAAAATAACCTAACCTAACCCAGACAGCACAGCATAATATATCAAATATATTATAGCATAATATAATCTAACCTAACCAGAAAACCAGAATTGCTTCAAACAAACTTTATAGCCACAACTTCATCAAATATTGGCGACATTGTTAGCACTGCCATTAACGTTAACAGCATCTCAAGGAACTAACCTTGGTCAAAGGTTATGGATGTGTCTGGCTGCAAATATTCCTTGTCAGGAATAAATATAAAATTAAGCCAGAAACATAATGTTTTCAATGTCAAAAAGTATTGAATCAAGTGCATGAAGTGGAGATTTTTTTTCTTTATCATGTCTGTGATACACCAGGTATGGATAGTTATACATGATGGGCTATGTTTATAGAGTGAAGATTATGATCATGTATTCCTTTGACAAATGAAAAGTAATCATTTGCAGAAAAAATGAGTGATTACATAGTCTTTTTCACATTCAAATACATCATATGGAAAACAAATTCCAAAGAATCAAATTTTACCTCTATCTCCAATAATACCGAAATTTTTCCACAAAATTTTGAAAATTGTTTTTTTCCTTCAAAAGTGGCTTATGTTAGGTTAGGTCAGGTTTTTTTATTCGGAAAATTTTCAGAAAATATATTGCTTTTCATCCAAAGGAAAGTTAGGCTAGAAGGTTAGGCTATGTTGCATTGCTATTTAATTTTTACACATTTCCTTTTTTTGCTTTGTTACCTAACTCAAAGCCCCTTATTGGTGTTATTTTGCTCACAACCTGAAATGTAAGCATTTTCACAGAAAATAAGTGGTACCATAATCTTAGTCACATTCATAAACATTGCATTTGAATGATAATACCATCACAATCGAAGGTTGTGGGTTCGAGTCTCACCTGTCGCTACTCTTCGCCCGCGACCAATCGGCGTGAGAGATTGGCGACGCTACATGACTCAATGGTCGACGTGTCGTAAAACCAATAACCAACCAATGATAATTCCAAGAATTCATAAAACACCTTAAAGCACAAATTTACCAGCTTACCTAATCACTATCAAGGTTGAATTGGGGGTATATTTGCACTTTAAGCAATTTTTGAATTCTTAGGATTTCATTTTCCAATGCAATGTTCATAAAGGTATTTGGTTAACTTGATGTGGCCAACTCATTTACTTTGCAAATGCAAGCTTTTCAGTTAGAAGGCAAAATAACACCAAAAGGCAATTCACCTACCTAGGTAGGTACCTAGTTGGGTAATGTAACATCACAATTAATGTTGAAAAGAAATACAAATATAACAACCTAAGCCAACCTAGCCTTGCCTTCCATGTCAGAAAACAAGTTTGTTTAAAGAATGGATGATTTTGAAATTTGCAAAAAAAAACATTGTGACCCAACCCAAGGCCTATCGGGTCAGGTTGGACAATAGTGCCAGCTGCTGGGGTGTCGTTTAGCAACATATATGACGAGTATGACGATTGTGATAGATATCAGTTTGTTATCTGTGCACACACCAATTGAACCAATTACAGTGCATACTTTTTGTGACAATAGCTAAATAGTGTTCGCTAAAGCGCCTTCGAAATCCATCGATAAATCGGCCAGTTTGCGTCAGGCAAATTCACCTGTTGAAAATGATATAGGGCGCACGTGCTGCCACGCCAGGCAAGCTCCCATTGGTGAGGATTTGATATGTGAATATAAATACAGCTGTGTTAATCGTTAAACTCGTCATATAAATACAGCTATGTTATATAGAGTTGCATTTCACGAAACATATACTTTCCATGGCCACGACAATTATGCACTGTAATTAGTAAACTTGGTGCGCACACATAAAGAACTGACATTGATCACAATCGTCACATGCGTCATATATGTAGCTAAACGACACTCCAGCAGCTGATTGCTATTACCCAGGGCTGACCCAAGGCTATAGAACACCAGGTAGAACGCTCCGCTTCCCAAAAAGGGAGACGCTTGAGAGGACCATCAATTCTATAAACTTGAGCCGACCAATCAGCGTTTGACGACCTCCGCCGATCGTGGCAATAGTAAAGTCTGTAGGGCAAAACTTGTGGAAACTATTATCCATATATTGTTCCAGTTTTCGTGCTAATTTTCTACAAAGGCATTCTTGCTACTTTAATCTTGATCTTTAATACTACTTTATCACAATGTCACCGCTAATAAGGGAACAAATTTGATATTTGTGTGGATGTCACCGGTTTCGCCGCACTAAAGACAAAATTTGTTTGTTTATCATTATCACGATCGACGGAGGTCGTCAAACGCTGATTGGTCGGCTCAAGCGTCTCCCTTTTTGTATTGGACTAAAATGCTGGAGCGCACCCCCTGGGCTGACCCAACCTAGGTAGGTACCAGTGGTGGGCTCGATAACGCGATAACGATAACCTTTTTAGCAGTTTAAACGAAAAAACAAAATACGTTTAAATAATGCTAATTTTAGTTTCTAAATAATATTTTAACCCACTCTTTCATGAAATACCATTATTACTTAGTTGTTTACCCAAAAAAGGAAGTCTTAAACAGTGAAAAATGTGTATTTTCTAATATAGTGATATATACGAAACAAAAAAAACTATACACAAACTAGGCAAAGACGTCTTCTTCCTCCTCCTGGGGGATCTCTAACTGGAGCAGGTGCGCGTTACCCTTCAGCAACACCGAGTGGTCTAGGGGTAAGATGCTCGTCTCACAATCGAAAGATTGTGGGTTCGAATCTCACCTGTCGCTACTCTTCGCCCGCGACCAATCGGTGTGAGAGATTGGCGACGCTATATGACTCGACGGTCGACGTGTCGTAAAAACCAATAACCAACCAACACAAACCTCTGAAAGTTCATGGATGTGAGGGTGCTCCTCTTGGGCTTCAAGATGTCTGAGTCCATCGAGAACACCCTCTCCACCGCGGCTGAGCTGGGGATGGCCGTGTTGTAGTGCCTGAACAAGCCCACAAACATCTCCCTGTAGCGCGCTGGGAAGAGGCTCTCGTCCACGAACCCGTTGGACATCCCGCCGGACGACCACGAGTCGAGCTCCTTGCCCACCCTGGTGGTGTGGACGGTGCGGCGTGTGGGGGTGGGCTCAGCGGGCAAAAGCTTGGCGAAGACGCCGAAGAAGTTCTCCTCCCGGCTCTCCTTGCTCGGGCCCTCCCCTCCGCTCCCGGACTCCTCGGCATCATCCAGCTTCTCCCTCACCTCCTTAATGATGCGGCCCCTGATGGCGTCGGCCTTGGTGGGGTTCATGGCCTTCACGATGAGCATCCTGAATCCCGGGTGCAGGGCTGTGGCCATCAGGAGGTCCTCGTCCTGGAAGAGGTCGCCGAACCTTGCCTCGAAGCCGGTGTTGCGCCCGACACCGTCCAGCAGGGCATCCACGAGGTTGTCGGTGTGGGTGTGGTTGTTGGCCTTCTCCTTCAGGAGGCTCGTCTTGATGACGAGGGGGACGGGAAGGTGAGAGCCGGTATACGCCGTGGTCTCGCCCTGGATTCTGTCGAGCCCCTCTGCCACTGGCCTCATGACGCGGATGTACTCCTGCGCAACCTCCATATCCTGGTTGGTGAAGCCGGGCTGCTGCAGGACGTCATGCTGGGCGCACATGGTGTTGAGCTCAACCAACTTGTTAGCCAGCACAGACTCGAGGCGTACGAAGGAGTCGTACAGGCTGTTCCACCTCGTCACTGTCGGCGTGACAAACTTGCGGCCGAAGGTGTCCTTGACGGCAGCGGCAAAGGCCGACCGCCTGTTGTGGGCGTTCTGCAACGCGTGGGCCTTGACCTTCGTCTTGGTGAAGGCGGTCCTGGGCCCTGCAGACCAGGTGGGCGCACTGGCCATGTGTCTGCCGCTGCCAGCAGGTTGAGGGTGTGGGCGGCACAGCGGCGGTGGGTGGGCTGCCTGATCTCTTCGTCCTCCTCGTTGTCGGGGCCCTCCAGGAGGATGTCCCCCAAATTGACTGGCTCAAACGTGGTGGGCTCCTCAGTGTCGGGGACGTCGTCGGGGTCGTCCCCGCGCTGGAGGGTTGGGAGCTGTAAGTCAATTATGAAATTATTAAATTAACTGTCAGTATCAAATGAAATAATGAATTCAATTGAAATAATGAATGCAGATTATTTCTGTTCAAATTGAAATTAAATTCTTATGTTCAACTTTAGAACATTTGAGAGAAAAAACGTAACATAAATTAATATTAATAGAAATGAATTTTTGTGCATACCTCAGTGAAGTACTCCTTGAAGGCCTTCCCAAAGTTGGAGCCGTTGTCGGTGGTGGTGCAGACCAGCTTGCCCTCGATGTTGTAGGAGCAGTGGACGTCCCACATGGCCCTACCCACAACGTCGAAGGTGTGCTTGACGTTGAGCTCCTTGCAGCAGAGAACCGCGGTCGTCCTCTGCAGGTTGGCGTCCAGCCAGTGCGCCGTTATGCCGAGGAACGACCTGTTGTGGGCCGTCCACAGGTCGGCAGTCGTGGCGACATGGTCGGCCTCGCTGAGCACCTCCATCACCTTGGCCCTGCCCTCGGCAGCCCAGTTCTTCAGGCGGCGCATGAAGGTCCTCCTGGAAGGCAGGCGAACCTCCTTATTGAGATAGGCGCCCCACTTCCTCAAGGCCGGGGAGTCGACGAGCTTGGCGAGGAGCATCTCCCGAACCATGAAGTTCATGAAGAGCTTGTGAGCCACCTTGCTGTCGTACTTGGGGCCAGCCTCGGCAAAGGCAGACAGTAGACTGGCCTGGACCATCCTCTTGGGGGTGGGGCCGATGGAGGAGTTGCGGACGAGGATTTGCCCTGGACCGCCCTCTTGGTGCTCCTGTTGGCCTTGCAGGTCTCGTTGAACTGGGTGGCGTGGGAGGGGTGCATCCGCTCCACGTGGCTCTTGAGGTTGGCGGTGCTGAGGCTGTTGCAGCTTATCAGCTTGTTGCAGCCTAGCTTGTGCTTGACCTTGCCGTTGATGGACTTCCTGCCGTCGGTCAAGTGGTGCGACACCACGTTGCAGATGTCGAAGAAGGGGCGCAGGTACGGCCAGGGGTGCTCGTGGTCGGCAGGCGAAACCGATTCAATCGAAGCAGCCGAAGTGACCGAAGCGGTGCTCTGCGTACTGGAGGCCGGTCTAGGGGGTTGTCCACCTCCGTAGTGTCAGCGGCAGCCTCCTGAGTGAGTTCCTCCGGATGATACATGTTGGCGTTCCTTGGAAAACAAACAGTGGACGAGGTTAACTGCGAGGTCACGCAGTATATGTGATTTATAATTTGTAGTAGCAATTGCTTTCACCTCACTATGTTGCGTTGGCTAGTTATGGTTTTGAAACCTTTGCAAAGCCATAAGTCCCCATAACCAGCTAATCTGTCACGGGCAAACCAATGAAGTGCGCCTAACACGGACCCCTCTCATGGTTACCCAATACAATCGTTTTTTTTTTGTGACTGGGAGGTCAAAGAGCACGACGGTAGGACAGACTGATAGTTGGTTGAGGTAATTCGGAAGCCCACTTTACCTGCCTCGTATTTATACTTCTAGCGCATTTGAACCATCGTAACTCTTCATATATGCAGATGCAGTAGAACCTGAAGTATGTAGTTTACAAGTTGACTAGTTGAGGTTAAAAAAATAACTACAGTCTAGCAACTTTAAAACTAGTTAAAGTACGTATGTACGTAGGCTATATACAGTACATACATGTTAACAACTTATTGTAAAATCTTTTCAAACGAGCAATTTTATGGTTCATGACTTTCAGCTAATAATGTAGACCATTATGTATAATTAAACTGATCATTAATACATGGGTGGCACTAAGTATATCCATTTCAAACAGTATTTATAATGAAATAAATACACACCTTACGTGAGCGTTGCTCTCCGTCCGCTATCTTATCACCGCTTACTGTGCTTACTGCTTAGTAAACAAACCATGTGCCCACTGCCGCCTATGTTCGTTTTAACGCGTTTTATACTTGTATTGAACTTGTATAAAGGTGTTAAAGTTGAAACATAAAATAACTTAATAAGATATTATCTACTTACACAGGAATAATATAACTTACTTTGAAGGGGTTACTGAGTAGTTGGTACCCCATCGGCCATAATGGGTTAAGAAATATTAAACTGTTTTCAAAAACCGGCTAAAAACCGCCGCCGTATTTAATGAAAAAGTTATTGTTATCGATTGGCCGAAACCGGGACTTCGATAACGATAATCGACACCCGAAAATTTGAAAAACGTTATCGTCGATGACGACTTCGATAATCGTTATCGATCAAAGTTATCGAAACGCCCACCACTGGTAGGTACCTACCATAGCTGATCCATTAAAAATAGATTTTTTTTTGTGAAAGTTGAGAAGAAAACAATTTGAATTTATCTTTTTTTTACACTTGAAGAAAAAGCTTAACCTAATCTAACCAAACCTAACCCATTTGTTTGCATGAGAGTAACGTGTGTGTAACATGTCTTGTCAATACTTTAAAGTTTTAGTACATTTGCAGTTTAAGGTAAATGTTTAAGTTGTGGAATTTCTTTTTCCAATGCAATGTTCATGAATGTGGTTAACATGATGCAACCACTCATTTCCTATGCAAAAAAAAAACTTCAGTTGGAAGGCAAAATAACACCTAATAATTGTTGGGTAATATAGCATAAGAAGTACTGTCAAAAGTAAAGAACAAAGTAATATAACCTAAACTGACCTAGCCTAACTTGCTGTGAAAGAAGGTTTAGAAAATAAATTTATTTCCATCTGGAAAGAAATTTCTTTCCAGAAGTGCTTGTGACAACAATAATTTAATAATAAAGTCATAAAGTATTAAGGCTTAATAAGAGCCACAGGGGCCCATCTTGGTTAAGCCTGTCTAGAAAAGGTACTAGAAATGTACATACTCCCACCCCAATCAATCCCTTATCCCAAGTTCCTGGAAAGCTATATATCCCAGCCTATCTAACACCACTCACTTGCTACCGCCTAGCACCCTCAATAATCACAAGCTCCTCCCATCATACCCATCGTGCCACCATAGACAATCTCATCAGCATCACATCCCGAAGGAAGGTGCCGAATCCACTGCTAGGCACATCCCACACAAATTCATAAAGCGTTCAGACTTAATAAGAGACCCACTTGCTATTGCATAATACACTCAACAATTACAAACTCCTCCCATCATACCCATTGTGCTACCATAGACAATCTCATCAGTATCACATCCCGTAGGAAGGTGCTGAATCCACTGCTAGGTACACCCTATATAAAGTTATAAAGCATTTAGACTTAATAAGAGACTCACTTGCTATTTCATAACACACTCAACAATTACAAACTCCTCCCAACTCCCACTCCTCCCTGTCGATCAACCCTCCCTGGAATACAGAAAAAACAATCCCCCTATTCTTATAATGATTGTCTATGCCGTTTTTAAAGATGTTCAGTGTGTTGCTACTGACAATGGTTCCTGGCAGCTGGTTCCAGTGTTCTACTACCCTGTTGGTGAAGAAAGACTGTCTTAACCTTGTCCTGCTGTGATTAACTTTAATTTTGAATTGATGACCTGTAATTGCATCATTTCTGTTAAATTCAAACATTTCCCTGAGATATCCCTGTTCCTGACCATGAACAAATTTAAAAACCTCGATGAGATCTCCTCTCAGCCTTCTATATCTAAGTGAAAACATGTTCAATTTCTTCAGTCTTTCCTCATATTCCAGGTTGCCTATACCATTAACCATTTGTGTTGCCCTCTTTTGTACTCTCTCTAAAAGCCAACAATCTTTCTCATAACTAGGGGACCAAGCTTGGACACAGTATTCCAAATGTGGCCTGACATATGCACAGTAAAGCTTCCTGATGACCTCCTCACTTTTGTATGACACATTCCTCTGTATCGCCCCAAGCATTCTTAGTGCCTTCTTCCTGGCTTCTTTGGTCTGTTCTGATGCCCCCCAATTTTGTGTTCAAAATAACACCTAAGTCCTTCTCCTGCTGAGTCACAGGTAGTGCTTGGCCACCCATCAAGTATGGAGCCTTCATATGCTGCCTACCTACATGCATGACTTTGCACTTATCAAAATTAAACTTCATTTGCCATTTTTCGGACCACTTCACTAGCTCGTCTAAGTCTTTCTGCAGCAAAACCTGCTCATTTTGCCCTGTTATTGCCCTAAAGACCTTCAAATCATCCCCAAATTTCAAAACCTTACTGCTTAGGCTACATTCAATGCTATTCACATATATAATGAACAATAGTGGCCCCAGTACCGACCCCTGGGGGACTCCACTAAGAACATTTTGCCATGATGACTTTGTACCATTTAGCATCACTCTCTGCTGTCTATCTGAAAGCCACAACTCTATCCATTTTAGGATGCTACCTGCAATACCATGGACCTGAAGCTGCATCATTAACCGTTTATGGGGTACCTTGTCAAAGGCCTTACTAAAGTCAAGATATGCTACATCAACCTGATTTCCCGGATCAAATTGTTCAACAATAGATCTTTAACTGTAAAATGATTTACTTCTGACCATTTTGTATTACACATTAGTATGAACCAAGGCTATGTATGAACTGTGATAGCTAGATGAATGCTGAAATAATATTTTGAAAATGGTGAAGGTACACCAAAACATTAAGAATAAATGAATGATATCGGACAAATACTCTACAACCTAAATGAAGAGCAGAGACGAACAATCCGGGAGTTGGAAAGATGTACGAAAAAGCTTATCAAAGTAAGATAGTGGTCGAACAAACATGGCAATGTGAAAATATACTGCCAAAATACTGTACTATATATATATATATATATATATATATATATATATATATATATATATATATATATATATATATATATATATATATATATATAATAGGATGGTCCATAAAAATCAACTTTTTTTCTCCCCGGACTTTTTCTGGTGTCGTTCCGGGAGAAAACACTCTCAGCAAAATCTTATCAAAATTTGACAACACTTAGGGGTGGCACAAGCCGATTGAAGTTTCGGCTGTTTTGCTTCGGAATGCAATAATATATTATTCCTGTGAATATGCTTGTGGCGCCATCTATTGGGTTACCGGAACGCCAGGCTCCGCATAAACCGAAGTAACAGTGCGATGGAGTCCTTTACTGGGCAATCGGACTAACAGCTATCCTAACGTTCCGTTCCGTGCATTGCACTCAATAGATGGCGTTCGGATAGTTGTTATTCCGATTGCCTAGTAAAGGCCTCCATCACACTGTTACTTCGATTTATGCGAAGCTCGGTGTTCCGCTAACCCATTGATAGATGGCGCCACAAGCATATTCACAGGAATAATAGGGAAATTTCAACTGCTTACCTTGGGATTTCTGTAATTCATGCGTTGTCTGCCTAGCGGAGGGTCGGTTGTCTCCCAGCTTTCAGAGGAGCTGCACGCCAGTGCGCGGTCTGATTTCGTGCCACTTTGTTGTGTTTCAGGTTCACTTTTCAGTGTTCAGTGGTTCAGGTTTACTTCTCAGGATGACTTCGAAACGTGGTTTATATCTGTTGAAACGTGAGGAACGTCTCCTTGGCTCAAAGTTGCCGTTCTCTGGGCAAGTGTTGTCTGTTTTCCTCCACCACCACCTGGATCTTGGAAAGCAGAAGAACGAAAGCGCACATGTAGTAGTGAAGGAGTTGGTGGCCTTCTGGGCGAGGGCAAGGATCCCTACGCAACGCCCAGACAAGATGCAAGCCGAGATTCTTGCGCAGCATGACCGCTGGCGAAGGTTGAAGAAGAGTGAAAGGCGGCGTTCGATGAAGCAGGAGGAGAACGAGCAGAGGTTCTCCATCGAGATGAAGAACCTTTTTCGACGTTGCTCACGTCGATGCCCTCTGCATGATCACGATTCAGGAAGACGGGGACTTCCTCTTTGCGCAACGCGAGCCGGGATGGCGGGGCACCATGGGTTCCACGGACGAAAGCCTGGTTAAGAAGGGAGGTCCGATCACTGAAGAGGAAGGGAAGCGGGTCTGAAACAAAGGGAGAAAGAGAAGGACCAAGCTGAGGCATCGTCGAACAGAGTGGAGTTGTCCTCGTCTTCCTCTGTCTCAACGGCCTGCTCCGCTTCCGAGGAGAGCACCCAGGAGGAACTACTGGGCGCTGTTGGAGGAGTCCCTGGAGTCAGCCCACCGAAGCGTTCGAGGTCCAAGAACGTGTGCACCCCTGAATTGACTTCCGCTCTCGACCGCACCCGAAGTACGGACCGGGATGCTGTTTTCCTCGTGGCGGGACAGCCAAGACCCTAAGACATGACCCGGTTGAGATGAACATCAGCCGTTCCAGCGTGAAGCGGCATCGGGAGCGGAACCGGCGTGAGGAGTGGACGGCGTTCAAGAACGCGTTCAAGGAAGATGGGGAACCTGCGTCGTGCACTGGGATGGCAAACTTATGCCCACTCTTCAGGACTCAACGAAAATCAGAGCGACTGCCCGTCCTGGCTACGGCCCTTACCAGTGGCAAAACGCAGCTCCTTGGGGTGCCACAGCTGGCTTCCGGCTCCGGAGAGAACCAAGCCAATGCTGTGTATGCGCTGCTGGATGAATGGAACCTTGCAGAGAAGGTTGTGGGTCTCTCCTTCGACACCACGGTGTCCAACTCTGGCCGCCTGTCGGGAGCGACCCACTTGTTGGAGCAGAAGCTCGGCCACACCCTCCTAAACATGGCTTGTCAACACCACGTGTACGAGCTTACGTTGAAAGCTGTCTTTGAGACGCTGACGGGAAGTTCGTCAGGTCCGGATGTCGGTTTGTTCCGCCGGTTCCAGAAGCAGTGGAATGATCCGGACAGAGGGGACTTCCGGACGGGATGGGATACCCCAGAGATCCGTCCTCTCTTCGAGGGTGAGAGGAATGAACTGCTCGACTTTGCCCTCTCCAAGATGGCCGTCAGAATGTTCCGCGACGACTACTGGGAGTACTTGGGGTTCGTGGTTATCTTCCTTGGTGGAACGGTGCCGCGCTTTACGTTCAAGCAGCCAGGAGCTTTCCACCATGCTAGGTGGATGTCGAAAGTCATCTACTCGTTGAAGATCTGGTTGTTCCGTGGGCAGCTTTCGCTGACGAAGCGGGATTTGAAGTGCGTCACAAAAAGTGAGCACGTTCGCGGTCCTCGTCTACATGAAGCCGTGGTTCGGAGCGACGGACGTAGCTGCAGCTCCTCGGACAGACTTGGACGTTCTGGAGAAGCTCCGGATCTACTACAACCCTAAGGTGGGGCAGGCGGCGGCAGGGAAGCTGGAGAACCACCTGTGGTATCTCTCTGAACACTTCGTGGGGCTGGCCCTGTTTGGATCCCAAGGTTCCCGCGGAGACGAAGCAGGCCATGGCTGTGGCGATGGAGGGAGATGACGACGAGGATGAGGGAGATGAGGACGTCCCCAAGAGGATTCATCTGAAGAAAGGATCTGCTCCGGCCGAGTTGGAGACACTTGCGACGCCCAGGGCAAGATAGTTTTCCGGCACCTTGGCGTCAACCCTTCATTCCTCGGCCTCCCTCCTGATGAAATGGGAACATCATCCGGAGTACAAGAAGGCGAGGAGAGGGTAAAACCAACATCCCGGTGGTTAACAACCACGCCGAGCGCGGCGTCGCCCTCATTCAGGAGTTCAACGGGAGTCACACGAAGAAGGACGAGCAGCTCCAGTTCTTGCTCGGTGTTGTGGCGGAGCACCGCAAGCGGTTCCCGGTGGCTTCGAAGGCGTCTCTGACGACTGGGCTACAGTGAGTGCCTCGCAGCATGATACCCCCACTCGGGCGGCTAATACCAGAGGGTGTTACCAGCACTGTCACCTGCGGGGGGGACACACGCGGTCAGAGTATAAACTTCCACGTCTTGCGCCACCCCTAAATATTATTATATCGAGCTAAACTTTACACGCGAAAGCTTCTTTCCAAGTGCCATATAGAACCGCCCGGGGGAGAAAAGAAATTCGAAAAAAATTATCCCCCTACCTTGTGGACCACCCTAGTATATATATATATATATATATATATATATATATATGTCCGTGTGTCCGTGTGTCTGTGTGTCTGTGTGTGTGCGCGTGCGCGTGCGCGTGTGTTCATTGAACCACTCTATATTTTCTACGACATGCTTTCTATGCTGCATACAGCATACTATTGATCAATGCTCTAGCGATGAAATATGGCTTCGACGTTCGACAAACTTGACCTTTTAATTCAATGAAAAATGTTAATTTCTATAAGTATTCTGCAATACGACAGGAAATCAGTCCTTAAGCAAATATTGCACACTGGAAGAACATGCTTTCTCAGTTCAACGCTTTAAGGCGCTATTTTATGATCCGTGTCGGCGCCGGGCCGAGGTTAGTAGCGTATGCTCTGATAACATAAACCCCAATCGTGCAAATCCAGGTGAAATATGTTACTTGTGTCTCAAACCAAGAGCCGCCCTCTGAGAAATGACGCCTCGATGGCAAAATCATAAATCTGTCGGTGGCATACGTAGGGGGAGGGGGCTTGTACCCTCCATGGAACTTCCATTCAACTTTTTGCGGATTCGTGGGTACGCCGAAGTCTGTGCTCTCCCATTCAGTTGTGTAAATCACTCCACCAGGAAAATATTAGCCAGCATATCTAGAGAGCAAGGGAAGGTGGGGGCGAAAGCAGATCCGCTCATTCGTGTCTTTGAGGGTGAAACTTGCTCCTCAATGCTTGCTTCCCCATACCCGCGATAATTTAAACTTCTAACATGGGAGCCTATGGAATGTGACCCCCTCCCCCTATTCATCATGGTCTGCCTATTGCCTTCATGTACTTTGCCCCCTGCGATCATTTTAAGAAATCAACATCGGTGGGCCGACTCTTTCGGCGAAATGGGCTCCCTCGCAGATGCCTTCACTTCGCATCACGACAGCTTCGGAACGGAGCGTAATAAATCAATAAAGAAAGAGCGGTAAGGTTCCTTGATCAATTCTGTATCATGAAAGCAGATGCAATCCTCCTGGGGTGGCTGAATCAATTGGAAGAAATGCCAATACGAAATGCGTACCCCCGAACCTCCAATAGACGCACGGCCTAAAACGTGGCATTTCCGTGTTTTTCACTTACCCTCCCGCTAGATGGCAGGTTGGTGCCGCTGATACTCGCAGAGAAAAAGGCTCCCGACGCGGAGTTTCAATCCAGGCGTACATCATCCATGGTTTGGCTGGCGTGGCAGCACGTGCGACGGTAAAATTTTCGATCGATAAAGTTGGAAAACCGGCAACTCACCCGATCCCATCGATGCCTTTGGAGCCGGCTAAGAAGCCGAAATTGATGTTTGGCAATGTCTCAGTGCAGCCTTGATCGTAGGAAAAGAAGGAAAACCCGTGGAACAAAACGGAAGTGAGTAGTGGGTCGGCATGGAACAAAAGTGGGTAGTGGGTCGGCAGGAATGGAAGCGGGTGGTGGGTTGCAGGGAACAGAAGTGGGTGCCGGGTCGGCAGGAACGGAAGTAGGCGGTGGGTCGGCAGGTTTGAATCCAAACACGGGGCGAGGAATGGCCACCGTGCCAGAAGAACGGGTAACGGGCCTGGGGTGCGGTGTTGGGAACGTGGACGGCGGATCATAGTCGTGTCCGGACGGTCGGGAAAATGATGTCGCCGAACAGACCAGAGACCTGACCGGGGTACTTAGCCGGTGAAGGAACAGCGGGATCGGCGAAAGTTCTCAGAGCATGGGGTCTCTTGAACTGCCCTCAAATCAGACTCGAAAATGACAGTGGCATGCATACTACAGGCATGCCGCACCATAAAATTGTGAACTCTCTGGCGACCTGAAAATCGATTATGGATATACTTACGTGATCTCTATTTCCAGATGATTATTTTCCAGTGACAGATTTATATCCTCTGAGGCTTGCACAGCATTGCCGTAGTGGGGATGGGGTACTTCCGCTGGGTCAGTTAAGTCCTCAAGTTGACAGGTCAGGTCAGCTGGACAGGTTGGCGCTGGTACGGGATATCGGCATGACGATTGTGCATGGCCTTTTAAAAACTTTAGACTACTTAACACTGCTTTTTGGCAATGCCAAAAGGAACTTTCGGTTAGTAGACCACATAATTAATAGATATGCTCAACCTTGTAAGGGTAAAATGCATGTTTATCAAGAAGTGGATCCTTATGATGCTCGCGCTCCCGGAACTATGACTGCTGAATTGGACTAATGGCCCTATTCCATGCTCTTTATCGTCCCTGGGAGTTGCAACAAACGCTGAGGGCTCCCATGTCGGTCCAGTGTTTCAAATTGGATTCACGCTTGCAAACTTCAGCCGTCGGCTGCAACAGTTATGACTTCCTGGACGTAACATACGACCGCCGCGCACTGTAGGTCAGCGGGTCGGTTGCTTCGTCTCCGATGTTATCGCTTTCGCCGACAGCAACCGCAGCTGTTGACCCGGCGTTGGAGCCGTCGGCAGGGGCCCGGGGCGACATCGTCCAACGCCACTCCGGTGGGCTTTCAATACCGGTCACCGGTCTGGAGGGCACCTGAACCCAGCATCGGACGGCAAGGCCGTCTCTGGTGTCTGCGGTGTCTGGCGATGCAGCGTCGGAAAATGACCTTTCGAAACTTTGGCCATCCAAGATGATATACTCCCCCAAAATCGGCTCCTTACATTGCCAGATGAGGACATGCATGACTAGCAACCCAGCTAGATGTCATTATCTGATAGTGATTAGTTGGATGGAGAGGAAGCAGCATGCTCTGCGGGCGTATAGCATATGGTGACCTATGGCTGATGAGATCCACTTCCAGTCCTGGCGATCATCTTGTTCAGCCATACTGGGTCCTTGCTACAGAAACCTTGCAACATCATTGCGGATAATGCACATTTGTTAGTGCAGAAGTCATCTGCAGGAACATTCCAAGAGGAGGTAGGAGGAGAGCCGAAAATGAGACGCCAGCCAAATTGGAAGTAATACTCAAGTTGCTAGCATGCACACACATGACAACAGATGCTAACATCTGGATCACTCTGCAGTCCGCTGTGCGATGTCAGCCGCCTGACACAGCGCTCGCGGTGCCGGTGGTCGCTCTGACTCCGACTCTGACTCCCACCCGACTCCGACTCCAGGCGTTCGATTGCCGACCGGTGCCAGCTGGTGCCGTCCACCATATCTCTCGAACATGGCCCAACACCCTCCTGTCACAGATTTTGATGAAAATTGGTATACAGGGTTATCTGAGGCCCCAAAACAATTTCTGAGCTGCTTAGCTCAATCGGGAGCAGCGGCTCATGAGTTATTGCCTGCGGCGT